>PVJX010002924.1:0-118236 GCA_004027295.1 Dolichotis patagonum
TTCCAGTCTTTGTAACTTTACTGCCTGCTCCCTTGTTATTTTTAAGAGATCTTCCCTTTCATGACCCCACATTGCAAGCCTGTGTTCAATTTTTGATAGTCTATCTTTGGTTTCTTTCAAGCAGTTTTGCCAGCTTTCTATGGAGTCTTTAGTTTCCTGATAATCCCTTTGAATCTGCTTCATAAATTCTAGGTTTTTTTCTGAATTCCTCAATAAATTTTTCTCTCCATTTGTGTTCCTCTATTTTTCTGTCTGTGTCTTCTTGAGAGGTACCCAGCCTTTCTTTTATTAATCTGCTTATCTCTTGTTCAATTTGAATTAATATTTCAGTTTTGGTCCCGCTTATGAGGTCTTGAATATATCTCTTTATGTCCACTAATGCTGTGTTTGATGTTGCATTTTTGCTGCCCTCAGTCTCTTTTGTATTTGCCTCTCCTGGATCAATGTTCTCAGGGTTGGGGGCTGGGAGTGTTTTCTTATTTCTCCCTTTTGTCATGTTTTTGGTTCCTTCCATACAAGTGTACAGTGTAATTCCCAGACCCTTTTCTTCTTGTTTAAGGTTCCTCTAGAGGGTGCAGGCTAGGAGCTTTAGCCCTCTTCAATAGGTTATCAGAGATTAGAGTTCACCCACGGGCAGTGTGTGCTAGCTCCTCCCTTCTGGGCCAGTCAACCTTTGCAGGCCTTCACTGCATCAGTGTGCACTGATCTCAGGGAAGTAACTGGGTTCCCGCCAGGGGCGTGGCCTAATCCAAGCAGATTCCACCAATCTGCTCGGCGAGGGGAGTAACCAGCTGAAGCCACTTCCTTATGGAGTCAGGGCTGTCCTGCCCAAATCCAACATGTCTTCCAGTCGGTTTCCCCTTTCCCTTGGGAGGATGTTATACCCATCACTCACCGTGTCCCCGAGAACTGCTGGACTGCCCGACCTCCGACTTCAGCACAGCTGAGGTGGGAATTCACAGTGCCTCTGGGTGGGTCGTGTGCCGTGCCGGTCCCGGCGAACTGCACGCCAGGCTGTTCAGCTCCGCACTCCGGCAGCTCAAGCCAGTTGCTTTGGCGCGGATCGCTTGTTCAGGTCGGGCGGAATTCAGGCGTCTCGAGGCGGGTGCCGCGCTCGCTGATCTTATCTTCACTAATAGTAGCCCCAGGACCTCTTATTCGAGCGGGTTTTTGCGCTTTAGTTTCTTTCTGTGTTGTGAGAGTCTATCTCTCTCTGTTTGGGTCTCTCCAGGGTGTTTTATTCTGGCATTTGAGCTGTCTCTCTCAGAGAGGGTCTCTCTCCTGCTACCTACCAGTCCGCTATCTTGTCTCTTCTCCCTTGTTTTTGTTTTTGGTACCGGGGATTGAACTCATGACCTCACGCTTGCCAGGCAGGCACTTAAGCCACTGAGCTAAATCCCCGGCCCTGCTCCTGGATTTTCAAGAAGAGTCTCAAGTGCATTGCCTCTACCTTATTCTTGGAGATGCTGTGGTGAAGGCATCCTGGCTGCAATGATGTACCTAGTTTTTGAAGCTAGTAAAATAATTTGCGAACATGAGGGGGTGGGGAAGAACACATACCATACTTTTAATGGGTAACAGGTCCTGAGTGAAGGGCCAGGAGTGCACCTGCTCTTTGTTCACCTGGTGGTCTCTGGCTAGCTCAGTAAGAAGGACAATTCATCTTTATTTGAATCAATAAATAGTTCACCCTGGAAGTGCCTTTCGTGTGTTCAGGGCCTCAGATAGCAATATGGTCCAAGGGCTTACAGAGGCTTTAATTTGCTAAGGAAATCTTGCGAAAGATCACATTGGAATAAAGGACACTATAGCATATGAGGTATGGCCATGAGTGCATGACCACGGATCAGTTCATTGTATTCTATTCTACACTGGATAGATGGACAATTGAATGGCTTGTTTAGGTGCCACTGAGCATACCTTTAGTCAAAAACCACTATACATAATAATTTTATGATGTGATATTCATTATAGGTAGAATGTATAGATCTGAGAATGGAGGGGCAGCAGTAGATGTGGCTCTGCTTATCTGCATGCTCAAGGACCCATGTGGAAAAGTTTTGCTTTCTGTCCATGTTACCCTGAAATTGCAAGTTTAGAGATATTGGATTTAAGGAAGAAAATGTTCCACATAGTTACACAGCATGAATCTCCTTCAAGTTCTTTTGGTTACTCAGTCACTTTATGTTCTTCATGCCAAAAAATTAGCAGGCATGGCAAGAAGTTCTGGTCTTGATGTAGTCAAATACTACCATAGTGCAGGAGACAAACTCCTGGGCCCTTGATCTGTGATTCTCTAAAAGCACTGTTGGTGTTTTCTTCTGAACAATCCAGGATTTAAAGTGGTTTCTGTTGAAAACCAAGTTCTTCTCTTGAGCCTCCAGATAAGTTACATAGGTAATTAAAATTAGAAAAAACTTGATCTTTATTTTTGTCTGTTATTACCTTAAAACTTTGGATATAAATACACTAATCATTTAAGAGAAGTTGGCAACATAAGGTTTACTGGCAATAAGTTTACCTAACTTGTTTCTTCCTTCTTCAAGATGGAAAATACCAACATAGAGTAACTAAAGAAAGCCTTGGGATTTACAAGAGGTAGCTGATCACCAGCTTTCATAATATCCAGTTCCAGACCTGTCTTTGGAGTGACCCCTAGAAGTCTTCAGCTACTGTCATCTGGGCCCCAGGAGAAGCAGAGTCATATGACTGAATCTGACATAAAGACAGTCATTTCATAGGAACCAGATCACCCCTCAAACCATAAAAATTCCTCTAGAGCTGCCAAACCAGGACGGAGATAATGATAGACTGGATGTCAGCCCACTGCACCCCATAAAATACAGTATTTTAGCAATGAACAATAAATTATAGAGAGGTAATAAGAAAGGAAAGAAAGCACTAGGCTTCAGAGATGGGAAAACCATGGGAAGATGAGTGAGTTCTTTTGTGAACAGACCAATCTGATTTATCTCTTCATACGCATGTCCCTTCAGTTTTTTAAACTGAAGCTACTTTCCCTTACTTCCCTTTGTTAGGGGACAGACTTGATCTTTGTCAGAATTATATTCCACTTTATTTTCTCTTACTTTCCAATTTTGCCTGTAAATTCTTACTGCTGCTTTAGTTTTAATTTCATCATCACTAAAGCAAGGACCCATGCTAATGGCAGTTTGAAGAGTTAACTGACCTCAATCATCTGGAGGAGACAGGACTATTGTTATAGAATGGAGACAGGAAAGAATATATTGGATTCCAGGTGATTTACTTTGTATTCCTTTGCAGCAGCCAGAGCCTATAACTAGCAAGTTGAGCAGGACTACAGGCCCCTAGGACAAAGAAATCTGGGTCATCTCACTTAGTAGAATTACTGAGCCCAAAGTATCAGGAGACTCTACTATGCATGGTGGAAGATGGAGATAATGAATGTAACGGAAAGGCTTAAGACCAGCTGCAGTGGTGGACACTGTAACTTTTCCCATTGGCCTCCCTTTCACAAGGTCCCCCAGAGAAAGCTGCCCACCAGGCTGGAGAAAGCTGCCCCACCATCAGTCAACCCTACTTCCCTGGGCCAGCCCAGCTTCTCCAAGGGGTGGTGAGTGGAACTGCATTGAAGTCCATTGTCCCCCTCCATCCATGTTTGTTTCATTACATCCCCACAGATACAATCCTTGAGGATGCTCCTTAGAAATCCTCTTGCGTTAGAAATCTCTACATTTGGAGGATCCTCAAGAAACTGCAGCAGTTTTTAATTATATCAATCCCAATGGGGAAAAAATTATGATTTTCTTCAATCTATAAATTCGTACTTGGAAGACTTAAAAGGCAGATAAACAAGAAAAAAGTGAGCAAGTTTTTAAGTTCTTGCTGTAGACATCACATTAGAGAAAAACGACTTTAGGCAGTGATTTAGGAGATTGCTTTAAATAGTATTTTAACAGAGCCAAGCACGGTGGTGCACGCCTGTAATCCTGGCAGTCAGGAAGCCTGAGGCAAGAGGATCACAAATTGGGGCAGCCTGGACAACTTAGTGGCTTAGTGAGACCTTGCCTCTAAGTAAAAAAATAATGAAAACTATGAGGATGTAACTCAGTGCGAAGGCCTTCGGTTCAAACCCTGGTACTGAAAAAAAGTGTTTTAGCAAAGAATAATAAATTATAGAAAGACATGAAAAGAAAGGAAATCACCAGGCTTTAGAGATAGTAAAAGTGTGGGAAGGTAAATTTATGAGAACAAAGTCTATTTCCAGACTTCTCTGGCATTGGGACCTCTGAGCAGGTAAGCAAGTGCTACAAAGAAGAATGTCCATCTTTTCTTTATGGAAAAGGGTGAGGAGTAGAGTAGGAAGACCTTTGTGATTCTCTTTCCTGCATTCAGACGGAGGAAAAGCAATTCCCTCTGTTTTTTTGTTTCTTTTCAACTCAAGGAACTTTTAATTAAATTTTTAGGAAAAATATTTTGGTTTCTTACATCTTCCTAATACATATAATTTATTTTTTCTGTTTCTTTCTACTTCTTTTCTCTCTGTCTTGGTCTTTCTCATCTTTGTGTATTCCTATTATTGTGTTTTGTTTTCGCATGCTTCCAGGGGATTGAACTCAGGGCCTCGTGTGTGCTCGGTAACCACTCTATCACAGAATGACAACTCCAGTCACTGGTTGTTTTTGTTTTTTTTTAAAAACTTAATGCTATGTCATAAAGTGCTATTTTCATGAATTATTGTATAATCATCATCATTACATTTTGGTGGTGGCATAGCACTCCTTTCACTTGAGGTAGCATAACCTTTTAAAAACCATTCTTAGCTGGACATCATGGCGCATTCATTGAGAATGTTTTGGATCACTAAAAATTCAAAAGACCTCAAAGTAGGGCAAATTTTATTTTTATTCCTTTTTTTTTCCAAAGAAGGTTGGGAGTAACAGAAAGCAAATATCACAGCTGGTCAGAAGGATTTCAGTACCTTCACACTGTGCTACCCTGTATCTGGAAGGACACAAATTATTCCTGCCTTCCACGGGAGCTCCTAGTCTTCAACTTCCCAGGTTTTCAGAGCACTGAAAGCTGAGTGGCACACTTCACTTAATCTTGAGCAGATGGTGTTTGGTGACAGAGGAAAGTTGTTTGGTGTCTGGAGCAGGTACTTATCTGACAGAATTGAGAATTAGATTGAGATTAGAAGATGCTCCAACCTAAGAAAAAAATTATATTATATACAAGGATCTCAAAATTTTTAAGAGAAATAGAGTAGCTAACATTAATGCCAGATGACACTAGCAGACACTTTTAAATGATAGTTACTTTAATCTATTGGTTGGTTATTGGTTTTTTTTTGTTGTTTAAATTATCAACAAACATTTATAGAGAAACTAAGCTAACTGTTGGTGATATAAAGGGGAATAATAGTTCCTGCCCTCAAGGAAGGTCATAATTTAGTGATACAGACTGCCACTAAGAGGATTATTACCATATAATTATAAGACTATGTGGTAAACACAGCTGTAAAAACAGCTTATTGTGAATCATATGTTTTAGGATTTGTATTGGTCAGGTTTCCATTGCTGGGATAAAATGCCTGACATGAACTGAAAGGAGAAAAGATTTATTTCAGTGTCAGAGGTTTCATTCCACAGTTGGCGAGGTAGACATGTCATAGCAGGAGAGGGTGGTGGAGAGCTTCTTCCTTCATAAGAGAACAAGAGAAAACAGAACAAGAGGAAGGGGCCATAGACGAGACATGGACCTCAGTTCCAACTACTTCCATGATCCAGTTCCTCCATCCAGGCCCTGCTTCCTATTTTCATCACCTCCCAATCATGCCATTGTCAATTATAATCTTATCAATGAATGAAACCACTGATGACATTGGAGCCCTCAGGATGCATTCATTGCTGGAAACACCCACAGACACACCCAGAAGTCTGCTTTACTAATTTCCTGGGCGTTTCTCAATCCAACCAGATTAACTGATCAAGATTAGCTATCACATAGTTTTAGTGTTTTAGAATATTTTGGATTTTCCAGGTGTGGTGGTGCACACCTGTAATCCCAGGACACAGGAAGCTGACAGGAAGTTCAAGGCCAACCTATGGGTACCGTAACAGGCTGAAGGCTGTCCTGGAGTACACAATGCAAGTTGGTCTCAAAACAAAATCTTGTTCCTAACTGAAGCAAAATTTAAAAATGAGAAGTTTGATAATTAGAAAAGAAGCCAGGTATGGTGGCACACAACTGTAATACCAGAATTTGGGAGGCTGAGGCAGAAGAATTGTTACAAGTCTGAGGATGGCCTAAACTGGATAGTGTTACCCCGTCTCAACTCCCCCCAAATTATAAAAGAAGAAGTAAAGATATTATTACCTTAAGTGACATAACTGTATACTTGGCAACTATAAGATAATACATTTTAAAAAACTGTTATCAACAGTAAGAATATAGTAAGGTTATTCTGTTCAAGATTAATATACAGAAATAATTTACTGTCATATATACAAATAATGAGTTAAAAATGTATAGACAATATCCCACTCAAAAAACTCTCAAGAAGATAAAATATCCATTAGGAACTTAATGTAAGATGCATACTTATCTAAAGAAAAACATAGAACACAACTTAACACCACAAAAAATAAGTGAACAGAAAGTCAGAATGTATTCTTAGAGATGATGATGACATCATAAAAATGCCTGTTCTTTTCTAATAAATCTACAAATTTAATCCACTCACCTTTTCTTCATTTAAGTAACAAGCTAACCTAAGGTTTCATATAGAAAATAAGCCAGCAAAAATGACCAGGAAAAACCTGAAGTTAAAGAGAAGGGACAAGTATATGAAATATTAAAGATAAAGGCATAATGGCCCTGAAGCAAGGCCAGCAGATCACTGTAGCTGCTGGTTTCAAACAGGAGCCTAAAGAGAATTCTTTCTGTGGTCTGTTGGCCATTTCAGAACTTTGGAAATGGAATGGCCAATTCATCAGAAAGAAATAGCAGGTGAGTATGGTGGACTTTAGGGGGCCTGCAGGGGAGAGACCCTGGCGCCTTGGGACCTGCACTATGCGGTTGACTTGGGATGCTGGGAGAACAAGGAGCTCTTCCCCTCTCTGGGGGGCAACTGAGAGTGTGGCCAACTTTCGGTAGCCCGAAGGAGAGAGACCCTGGCACATCGGGACCTGCACCGTGCAGTTGACTGGGGGTGCCAGGAGAACAAGGAACTCCTCCTCTCTCTGGGGGGCAGCTGAGAGTGTGGCAGACTTTTGGCGGTCCAAAGGAGAGAGACCCTGGTGCATTGGAACCTGCACCATGTGGTTGACTCGGGGTGCTGGGAGAACAAGGAACTCTTCCCATCTGTGGGGGGCAACTGTGATCCTGCCTGCATGTGGGCTGAGAATCAGACATCTCATGTCGTCCTGTCCCACATCCTGTGTCCCCCCCCCCGCCTAGCAAGTGGGAGCCAGTGATCTACATCTTGTGAAAAGATTGACTACATTATTTAGTATCAGCTCTCCATATGCAAAGATAAGGACAACCATTTGGAAGAAAACAAGAGACAATATGACAGATAGTAAAGATCTCTGGTTGTCTAGCTTTGAAATTTATGCTTTCTTATGTCCCATTCTGTTCTGTTTTGTTGTGTTTAATTTTACTCCCTTTTAAAATAAAAAAAGATAAAAGCATAATAAATATTAAAGCATATTTTAACAGAATTGCAATTTTTAACACAGTACAGTATACTAGTGACAAATGAGCAAATAGATGGAGAAGTCTAGGGCTGGACCCAAATACATATGGAATCTTGTGCAGAATAAAAGTGGCACAGAGATGCATTAGTCAATGAGCATTATTATTTTTTTTAATGAGCATTATTAAAGAGACAGTGTGGCAGCCACAGTGGCCTCCACCCCACAGGCCCTGTTCACGATCAACCTACTGATTTCTTCTGGGGTCAGTACTGTTGGAGGTCAATACTCTTGGAAGATGAGTCCCTCTTCAAAAGTTGTTCTCTCACCAGGGGAATAGCTCAGTGGCATAAACCTCTGCTTGGCAAATGCAAGGTCCTGAGTTTGATCCCTCGTACCATACAAAACAAAACAAAACAACACAACACAACACAAAACAAAACAATTGTTCTCAGCCAAAGGCAGCTGCTTTGCCCAAAACTGTGTCCCAGGGTTTGCTCATATCTAATGCCTACTTTATCCTGGGGTATCAATACCTCCTCTCTTCTCCTCTATTGAAGAAAATTCTAAAGCACGATTCCAGATCCAGAACACATAGAACTGGCTGACAGTTTTGTTGACACTGCATCTTCATTCATCCTTTTGGGCTCAATTTTGTTTTCTTTACTCCCTAAGAGGCACAGAGCAGCAAACTCTTCCTACATGCAATCTGTTTCAGAATCTGTCATTTGGTAAACTGAACCTTGTTAGTTTCTAACTTCATGTGTTACACTAGAATACATTTTTTTGAAATTTTATTCTAGTGGAACAAAATTTTAAATGTAAAGTTTTGGAATTAATTATTTTATTTATTTATCTTTATGGTGATATAAGGGAATGAAACTCCCAACCTACTATATGTCCAGTACAAGTTCGTGTTCTCTAAAATCAAAGAATGAATTTTAGGAACAACGGAGGTTAAGAGTAGACATATTTATTGAGAGAAAGAAAGCTTCTGTCTAAGAGAGAGACAAAAGGGGTTCCAAGTGGGTTGCCAAGGACTCTGTCTTTTCCAGGGACTTTTATAGAGCAAAATCATGAGATTAGATGGCTCAAAGGTGGGGAAAGGTGGGCGTAGGTGGGCATAAAGTGGGACAGAACTGTGGTCAATCAAGATTAACTGCTCAGGTAAAATTGATCAAATCAGGGACAAATGGGGAAGCAAGTCATGTAGAAAGCGAACATTCTTTATGGATCAGTGACTCCTCCTATAGGGGACTTGGCTTCTCAAAATGATCCAAATTTAATCCTTAAGGAATATACTTAAGGGTGTGGTTGCATTTGTTTTGAAATCTAGCCCACAGCAAGAAGTGTGTGTCTTCTGTTTTGAGATCTGACCCACAGCAAGAGGTGTGTGTCCCCTCTAAGGTCATCAGACATCTGGTCCTCTGTGCCAGCTTCTTCGAAGGCCTAACCCTGTCTGACTGCCTATAATATTTCTAACTAGCTCCGCTGCCTGTAACAGTGGCACTGGGGTTTGAACCCAGGGCTTTCTCAGTGAGCATCATCCCCTCCCTTTACAGTTTTTAAAATTTTGAAACAGTCATGCTTGTTAGGTTTTCAGCGCAATAAGAAAGAAGATATAAAATAAAAATCGCCTTTATTCCAAGGACGTAGAGAGAAGTCCATGACTATAGACAGCCTGGCACTCTCTCATCGGAACATGGGGTATGGGATATATCTATAACCTCTGACTGGGGTGGCACTTAAGGTAGGCATTGATGATGCACAAGGTGCTGATTGGGACCTTTTTTGCACCACTGGGAAAGGAAAAGGAAGTTGTCACAGGGGAAGGAGGAAGTGACCTCAAGGTAAACATCCTTGATCCTGCCTCCCACCACAATTTATTCTAGGGCAAAAACCTTTCAATGCTAAATTGCCCAACTGGGTCTTGAATTTGTGATCATCCTGCCTCAGCTGCCCAGAGTTCTGGGATTACAGATATGTGTGACCACACTTGGCTCAAATAAAAAATTTGTAGAAGACAGTAAAGAGAATTTTTTAAAAAACATTACTTGGTTGCTATAAGTGCTAGAATTCCCCTGAAAATACATTTTTCACACTAAAAAAAAATCTGAAGAATGAATAAACAAAAAGTAGTATATAGATAATGTAAAAGTTACTCATCTTTAGAAAGAGAAAATTCTCCTTTCCCTAGATTAAACATACATAACCACACACACACATATACATCACAAATGAGATTTTATTTTATATGAATTTGCATTAATTTTCAAATGATGTATAAAAAAGAAAATTGTTATAAAGTTACAATATGAATGAATCTTTAAGATATTATGCTAAGTAAAATGTGAAATAAAAGCCAATTAAGAAAGAACTATGGTTTAATTCCACTTATATGAGGTCCATACATAGTCAAATTCATGGAGACAGAAAGTGGTATGGTGGTTTCCAGGGCTGGGGGAGCACAGAGAAGAATGAGAATTTACCATTTAATGCATCTAGAGTTTCAGTTCAGAAAGATGAGAGGAGCGCTGGCAGATAGATGGTGGTAATGGTTACACAACACTGTGAATGTGCTTAATGCTACTGCACTATACACGTACATGGTTAAGAGGTAAATTTTATGTTGGCTGTATTTTATGCCAATAAAAAGTTTTACAAAGGAATGAAATTCTAACACATGCTATGATATGGATGGCACTTGAAAACATTATGCTAGGAGAAATAATCTAAATGCAAAAGCATTCCACTTTTATGAGGAATCCTTAGTATGTATGAGGTACTTAGACTCATCAAATTCATAGAGATAGGAAATAGAATAGAGGTTATGAGAGGCTAGGAGAAGACAGAAGTTTGGAGTTGTTCGGTGAGCACAGAGTTTCTGTTTGAGAGTCATGTTCTGGAAAAGAGTGATGATGGTGGTTGTGCAATGTGGTGACTATTTTAACGACAATGAACTATACACTTAATAATAGTTAAAATACAGGGTACTAGAGGTGTAGTTTAGTGACAAAGCATGTGCTTAGTGAGCATAAGGGTCTGGATTTATGCTCCAGCATCTCCTCCCATGGTTAAAATCATGTATTTTATGTTACATATATTTTATCACAATAAAAATACATAGATAAAATTCTTGGCAAAAAACTTCAAATGAAAACAAATAAAATTTTTGCAAAAATTTTTTAAAAGGTAGGAATGTTTCACATTTATTAAAGATATTAATATCTGCAAAGTGGGTGTGGGGCAATTAAAGTAGGAAAAGAAGTATGCTCCGCAGGGTGAGAGCAGGCCACTGAAAGGGGGAGATCACAGTGGCCATGAGGCTAACGGCTTCCAGCTTTTGTACTGCTCATTCTTTCTGCTGAGGTCAGCTTTCTGCCATCCTATCAAAAACCTGCTTGACAATCAAACAATGACAGCACAAACTATTCTTTCTGATGAACTAACAGAGAATGAGTAGTGTGTTTATCTATCTTGCACACTTAAACATACATACAGTTATATGTCTATACCTACAAGTTGTTCTTTCCTTTTGAGCACTTTCTTTCCCTTTCATTATCACAATATCTAGTGTACATTTTGGATCTTATTACTCTTTCAGCTTATTATTATTATTATTTTATACCAGAGAGACAATACAATACTTACAAATGTCATTGTTTGATTGTTCATTTTTTATGGTTTGATTTTGTAACTTGAACTACTTCTAAGATAACAATATGTAATATATTAACTAGTGCTGATTTATTACTGTTATTTTTTTGAAATATGTATTATTTTTACTCTTTTTTTCTGTTTTGCTTTTTAAAAATAAAAAATAATACTGGCCAAAAAAAAAAAAAAAAAGCAAGAAAGAAAGAAAATGAGAAAACTACTCATCATCTGATTTAAAAAAATAAAACCTGCTTGATTTCTCACAAGAGGAGCCAAAAGTGGCACTTTCTGATTGCTTCAGGTAAGGGCTTTAGGAATTGTTTTTCTGAGCACAAGTCCTGGATTCCCATGATTAACACTTCATACCCACTTGCCCAGCTGTTTTGCCATGCCCTAATCTCCTGCCTGTTTCCCCTGAGAGACATAAATCTTCATAATTCTTTAAGGGGTTCTGAGGGTGTGGAGGTCTCTCTTCATATATTTAACCTCAGCTGAAAAAGGTTGTAGGCTCTCCCTACTGGGAATTATGATCTCTCCAACTACCTGAGATGTTGTGGCTCATTGACTGGGTTGAAAAACCTTGTCAGAAGACAATAAGAAAGGAGTTAGTGTCTAGATATCAAGCGCTGTTGAGCTGCTGGTTCAGTGAGATAAAAGCTTTGCGCATTTGTCTGGAGTCATGAGATGTAGTCTGGATCACCATCTGAAGCCTTGAACAGATAAACTTTACTATTTTGTTGAAGATACAAAGTCCTAATATGAAAAGAGTAGGTCAGAACATTTGTGTTTTTCCTGTGGAGAAGAAACTATGGCAAAGAGGAATATCAGATAGGCTACCAGTGCCCATTTTTACTGTGGTAGGTTAAGGGTCATTAGTGACTCTACTTATCTACACCTTAAGCAGTTCTGGAGTCTTGTTCTTTTTGAAGAGGACCCTCAGGTCTTCCAGAGGGTCACAGGAATATGGTAGCTTTCTTCTTTCCAATGGTCTTTTTTTCTCAGACAGTTCAGATGGGGCTGGTTTTCTAATTGCCAGTCCTCCTCAGGGTATGTTTTTCTCCCCTGCACAGTTTCTAACAGAGAAGGTGGTTTGAGCTTGCCAGGCTTAATGTAACCACAGAACATGCAAGCTTTGCAGATCTATTGGGTGGCTGCTGCCAGGCCTAGTCCTGTGAAAATGCAAGTGACCATTTCCCATATAGGGTTTTTATAGCTTTCTGCTGTGTCCCTTGAGGAAAGACCACTTTGTTTTCTAGACCAATTTTAATACTTCCTCAGAAACTAGGAACATAATTAGGGTTTTGAGGGTTCCCCTTTGGCTTCTCTATCAGCCTTTTGATTCCCCAAGAAGACTTTATACATGCAAGGTTTCCCTTGCAGTGAGTGACAACAACCTGACTGGGAAGATAGATTACCTCTGATTTTACTAGTAAATCTCTTCCTAGTAAAACCGTAGGACATTGTGGGACAATTCAAAACTCACAATTATACATTTGACTTTAGAATTGACATGTGAAAGCTGAAATAAAGAAACTCTGGATAGGGCTTTCTTTGACTGCAATTATGGCTAAAGATCAGAAGATTTTCTAGAGAAGGAAGTTACCGCAGAAGTCAAAGGAGTTGAAATTGCTTACCCATGAAATACAGGGCCACTAAGGATTTCTCACAGGAGGTGGAGATGTCCAGGACAGAGGAATCATAGGTTGTCCCAGGTCCTGTTAGTCCTCTTCATCAGAGTGGAAGATGAGGGTTTTGGCTGGCCTAATCCCTCTCTGGAAGTGGGAATAGTCAATACATGGCCATCTGACACATGGAGCAGGGCCGAGGTGGTGGTTTAGTATAGTTATGTGCACAGTGTTGTATTTTCTTATGCACCTTGGTACAGTCTTGGGCCCAGTGTTGTGCTTTCTTGCAAGCCTCAATTGCATGCCCTTGATTTTCCTTTGGATATGCTTAAAGCAACAGCCATAATTTTAGCCTGTCTTTTTCTCTTGGCCCTTCTTCTTCTCTCTTTATCTAGATCCCAGTTGTTGAACCCAGAAAAGGCTGTTTCCAGCAGTTGGGGCTGGGATACATAGCAAGTGACCAGGGAAAATTAGATGTCTTTCCGTCAGAGGTCCAAAGCAAGCATCAAAGTTGGAAATCTATCTGCAAACCTACCAGGATCTTCTGAAAATTGGCCTACCCATTCTTTGCATGGTTGGGTATCTGCCACTGAGAAAGGAACCTGGACTTGAACAGTCCTCTCTGCTCCTGGGACCTCTCATAGAGGTAGGATGAGCTGTGAGAGAGGTAAGAAGCTCCACGCTGAGTATGGCTGAGGGGCATAAAGATGTCTGAGGAATAGGAGGAGGGGCCTGGGGAATACTAGGTCTTTCTGGGGTGCTAGCTCTGGTAGGGTTTCTAAGTCGCTTAGATTTACTGGCCTGAGGATTGTAAGGAGGTGGTCAGGACACCATCCAGTGTGGTTGCTCTCATTAAAAATGAGGAAGACCCATATAGCCCTGAGAGATGGACAGCTGAGGACAGGGTCATCAGCAATGTTAATTCTCTCTTTCTTAGAGGCCTCTTTAAGTACCATAGTCTTTGGGCCTTTCTAGAGATAAAGAGCCATAGAAGCTGAACTTAAGGGATTTCACAACACTTTCCTTGCCTTTTGCAAGAAAATATCTAACCAAAGAATAATATTGTAATTTAGACTGCTATTTTTTACCCACCTTTTACTATTTCCTAATTTATATTGGACCCAAGCAGTATTCTCTTCTCAGATTGTCAGGGCTGGGCTGGGTTTATAGCTTAGTGGTTGAGGACTTGCCTACCATGTGTGGGGCCTGGGTTCAATTCCCAGCACCACCAAGAAGAGATAAAAAAATTACAAAGTGCTTTTAAAAACAAAGATTGTCAGGGTTAAATTTTTCCCAGTTTACTGGTTCCCAGTTAGTACTGGTGAAGTATCTGGAATCTGTAGGGTGTTTTCCATGGTGCATCATGAGACCTCTCTTTCTGTCTGGCCTGGCCAAAAATGTTAGCAAGGCTATGGGTGCTGTGGAAAACTTCTAGAGATGTTTTCTAGGTTCCTGTCATTCTGACCAAAAAATTGGTCAAGACAAGTGCAAAAGATATCAAGGTTTTATATTTATTAAAAGTACCAAAGATAGGAACAGAAATATGCTCTATAGAGTACAAGTCAGTTAAGTAGGAAAAGAAGTATGCTCCACAGAGTGAGAGTGGACCACTGAAAAAGAGAGAGCACAGTGGCCAATATTTGCAAATTCTATCAGAATGAAGAGTTAATGTCTGTACAAGGCATTAAGAAAAGACCCAAAGCACAACACATAAATGGGAAAGTAACAGGAACAGAGCATTCACAGATGCAGAAATAGAAATGACTCAATTATATAATACCATGCTCAACTTCTCTTATAAAAAAAAAGAAATGATCAAATTACATGAAGATAGCACTTCTCAGGTATTGACTAGTAAGCATGAAAAAAGTTTTAATAAGCCAATGAGGGTCCGAGGAAACATATGCATATGTGCCATATCTTTGAAGAAAAATATGAGAAATTCTATTCCAGGAATTTGTCCCACAGACATACTGTATAGCACATGTGTTTCAAACATTATCATCATCATCATCATCACTGTCATCATCATTATCATTATTATTTGTGCAACTAAAAATTGAATACAAGAATGTTCTATCACTGAGCTATACCCTTAGCTTTTCTTAATTTTCTTGTTTTTAAATTTTGAGACAGGGTCTTAAGTTGCTTGTTTTTAAATTTTGAGACAGGGTCTTGCAAAGTTTGTTGTAATAGTAAAAGTTTGGAAACAATTTGAAAAGCCCATCAATAGAGAATTTGTTAAAACCTTTAAAAAAGGAAAATAATTAGTCACATCTGGTGGTGCATGCTTCTAATTCCAGCACTCCAGAAGCTGAGGCAGGATGATATCAAGTTAGAAGTCTGCCTGGGCTACATTAAAAAAAGAAAAAGACTTTTGGCGGCCTGAAGGAGAGAGACCCTGGCATGTTGGGACCTGCACAGTGCGGTTGACTCGGGGTGCCGGGAGAACAAGGAGCTCCTCCCCTCTCTGGGGGGCAGCTGAGAGTGTGGCAGACTTTTGGCTGCCCAAAGGACAGAGACCCCGGCACATTGGGACCTGCACTGTGTGGTTGACTCGGGGTGCCAGGAGAACAAGGAGCTCCTCCCGTCTCTGGGGGCGGCTGTGAGCCTGCTGGGGTGTGGGCTGAGAATCAGACATCTCATGTCGTCCATGATCTTATGTCCTGTTGTCCCCCATCCCATGTTCCCCCTCCCCCTCCCCCCTGCTTAGCAAGTGGGAGCCAGTGAACTACACATCTTGTGAAAAGATTGGCTATGTTATTTAGCATGAGCTCCCCATATGCAAAGATATGGACAACCATTTGGAATAAACAAGAGACAATATGACAGATAGTGAAGATCTCTGGTTGTCTACCTTTGAAATTTATGCTTTCTTATGTTCCATTCTGTTCTGTTTTGTTGTGTTTAATTTTACTCTCTTTTAAAATAAAATTTTAAAAAATTTAAAAAAAAAGAAAAAGAAAGGAAAGAAAAGAAAAAAAAAAAGAGAAAATTTTGTCAGGGGACTTGTGATTTATGGAAAGAGTTCTACCTTCTTCAGGGAGGACCCAAGTCTCTGAGAAGTTTCAGGCCTTATTTGGATAAATGGACAAAGCTAGAGGTTTTGAATACAGTATGTTTCAAGAAGTTTGAGTCCTTTTTTTGTCTGTAAAAGCACTAAGACCTGGATAAGTAGTACAGGAACATTATGGGCTCTACTGCCTCACCCTACTTACATGTTTATCCTAGAAGTCATGCAGCTTCTCAGAATTCAGTTTCCTCAGTTGTCCAGTGGAGAGACAGCACTGATTTTTTGTAGAATTTTCAAGGGAATAAAAGAATATTAAGCCTCTAAATGGCTGGTGCAATCCCAGTCACATAGTATACTCAGTAAATGCCAGAAAGTATTGGTACTGTCATTCTTCCTTCTTGCCTTTAAAGTCATGAGAAGCCAGGTGTGGTGGCACATACCTATAATTCCAGAACTGGAGAGGCTGAGACAGGAGGATTGCCACAAGTTTAAGGCCTGCCTGGGCTATGCAGTGAGTCCAGGCCAGCCTGAACTACATAGTGAGACCCTTCTCAAAACAAACAAACAAACAAACAAACAAACAAAAAACAACAGTCACAAGATCAGTCAATGGGGAATATCAGTGTGGTGTTTCCTCTTTCAGCAGCAGCAGCAATAATGGGCAGCCTCCACCGTTAGGGGCATAGACATTTCTAGCCCACGCTCTGAGATACAGTCCCAAAGCGCATGACCCATACAGATGAACAGGTGTGCAAAGATTTACTATTTACCACCCTATCTTTCTAAACTTAAAACCAGACAGATTTAAGGCATCTTAGTGACTTGTAAGAACCATCTGCAAAGGGGACAAAGGAGGAATTCACAGGCCCCTTTTTACAGCAACCTTCTCCATTGGAATGCCAGGTCTGGCTCCCTGCCTGGGACCCGAGCATTGCCAATAACTCACTCTACTCTTCTGAAATTCTTAATAGCAGCCTCAGTGAATGATACACACTGGCAGGGAGGCAACTTTTTGAGCCTTAAATCTGTACAAATACATTAGGTGGGTATTTAATATTGAGCATGTTAATCTCTATTAGTAATACAACAGACAGCACATACGCATTATTTAAAATGTCCCATGGTGTCAGTTTTGTAAGATTTATGAGATGGTGGATGTCTTTGCACTTGAATTAAATTAGAAAGATTGGTCATCAGCATCAATTAAGTAAATTTAATTTAAGTCTGGAAGTCATTGTTTCCTGTTTCTCTACTTAAGTGCCTTTATTCCACGGGGCACACCAAGGTCACTAAATGGTGCCTTTACTCAGCTAGGATGTTTTCTCCTTTCTAGGTTGTTCTACTGGTAAGGCTACAGAACTTGAACTTCTTAAGAAATGCTAGTTCTGCAATATGGACTCTATGATTTTCACATCCTGGAAAACTTCTACTATATAGTTTTAAAATTAATCCTTTCAATTAGCTGGAGTTGGCTTCTGTTGCTTACCACAGAGAAATTCGAGAGATATAAACTACCTATTGAATCAGCTTTATCGTGTAAAATATAGGTACTGTTAATTACACATTACTGACCCTAAATTGGATATTAAAATGTCAAATAAGTGGTCTAAATATTTTTCTCCTAAATAATTACCAAGAAATTACTGATCATTTAATAATGAAATCAGACCACTTGTTTTTATCTTAACTATTCTTACTTTCTTTCAAAGAAATTTACAGATATTAAAATAAGTAAAAATAATATCCAAGAGTGGGTTGGAAAGCAATTAAAATAGCTGTGAAGTATTTTACATATTATAATACCTTGAAATACTATAATATCTTGAGTACTATGGATACTGAAATTTTGCCTAGTGAAACAGTTGTTATTTCTGAAAAATTATAAATAGCTTTGAACTTGTAGGAAGGAAAAAGATATAAAATATTAAGTATATTGCCATAGTCACATCAAAGACTTAGACAGATGTCCACAACTAGCAATAAGGGAAAGCAGGAAAGCAGTCTTTGTTCCAGAAGCCAGGTGACCCCCGAGGGTTCTACTCTATGGACCCAGATGAAAGTGGACATGGAGGTCACTGCCATCTTTGTGGGCTTCTTCCACATCAGAAAACATAAACACAGCGTTGGTTGCAGTGGCACGTGCCTGTACTGCCAGCTACTTTGGAGACTGAGGCAGGAAAATGAGAGCTTGAAGCAAGCCTGGACAGTGTAGCAAGATCCCAATTTAAACAAAAACAAATATACAAAAACACATGCACAAGGCCCTGGCTTTGATCCTTAACTCCACACTGACACCCACACCCGCACACGATATGAATAACATTGTCATTTTTCACCAACACACAGATACTTGTATTTCAGAATCTTAATTCAAGATCTTTTTGGTTATAAGCTTTGTGTTTCAGATGAAATAAGCATTTTCCCATTTCATCAAATCCTTAAGTCAAAGGAGAACTTTAAAAGAACTAGAAAGATGAAGATACTAGTGGAGATGCCCAGTCAGAGGACAGCAGCAAACCCAGTGCTTCCAGAGACTTGTCATCAATGCTTAGTGGCCCAGAGGCAGATGGTGCTCTGTCAGGCAGAGGCAGATGGCAACAGAATTAGGGTAAGAAACACAAATAATGGAGGTCCAAGAACTGTTCTCTGGGTTTAGTGAGAGGAAATATAAACTCACGGGCTAGTTACTGTTGGGAGCCATTGAGCTAGTTACTGTTGGAAATTGACGTGCAAGGGTGGAGCGTGACCATCCCAAGAACAAAGAGCACCTGGGGCAAGCCACCTGAAGAAGCTGCTTCAGCCCAGAGAATGGCTACCCTCAAGACAATCTGAACAGTGGTTGCTAGGACAACAGGGTGTCATGTGACATTAAGTTGCTAAAAGGTATAAATAAACGCCTCTGCAGTGAGGAGCCAGTACCTTTCTTCCCATCAGGAGGATAAGGACTTCACCTGATCCCAGCTTTGTCTCTTCTTATTTTTCCTTATCTTCTTGCAGACCTTATCCCAAGAACCTCAGGAGCTGCATGGGTTATGGCTTAGATACCTGATGACAGTCCATGAAAAGAATAAACCCATGGTTCAAATTGCTCTGAAATATTAAAGGAAATGTATGCTTGTGTTTTCATATTTTTTTCCAGTTACATATCATTTGATGTGTGTGTGTGTGTGTGTGTGTGTGTGTGATGTTTTCTTATCTATATCAGCTATGGTTTAAAGTCTGAAGTACTTGGAATTTAATATGATGCCATGATGGATATAAATCAATAACAGGATCTCTGCTTTCGAAGAGCCTTTGGCATCTACCTTAAATAACTGCAAGTTCTGCTAGTTGGTCTCCCTGACCACTGTCTCTGTTCTTTGTCCAGTTCACTATCTACCCTACAATTCATTTTCCTCTGCCCACATTTGCTTTCTGATCTTCTTTTGATTCTAGGCATTTTCCATTACTGTTTAACTATCATCAGAGAGTATGCCTTTCCTCTCTTATTTATTAAACTAATACTTAATGAACACTTACTGCCTGCCAAATTATGTGATTGGTACTGGATATAGAATGGTGAACAAAATAGATCATGTTTCTATCCTAATTCTTCCTTCTAAGAGGCAAGATAAGCTGTAAATAAAAAGACAAACAAATTGACACAGATTACCTCCATGTGCTAAATTCTGTAAAGGCAAAAACAGAAACAAGAACATATGAAAGAACCACAGAAGGTACCTAAATTACATGGGGTGGAGGGAGGAGCATGGGGAGGTGAGGTTACCTGAGAGTGATATTTACAGATGCCTGATGATGCTAGGAGTTAGAAAGCCATGCAAAGTTTGGCAAGACAAATATTCCAAGAAACAGCATCTGCAAAGACCCTGAGGTAGAAAGGACAGTGCTGAGTGAATCTGAGTAACCAAAAGAGAGCAAGAGAGGGAAGGAAGTTTGGGAAAAGATTAAGCCACTTCTCATTAACTTGAACTCCTCAAGCCTAAGACTCCATTTTATCTTGTGTGTGTCATCCCTCCCTCTTACCCTGTGCTAAGGACAGTACTTAACATGTGGGAGGTACACAGTATGCTGAAGGATTGGACTACCTGTTGATTCATTTTATGGTGACATCAAGAGTACATGGGAAATTAGAATCCACTGTGCAATCATGCATAGCCAAGCAGAGCAGTCTTAAGACTGTAGTGAGTCACAGACCTTCTTACTTTCAAAGGTGTTACCTTTCTTATGTTGTGAAAATGTATTTCATTGAACTCACAGTTTACATCAATTGCTTATGTTACCACCTATGACATGGGTTGTAGATTTTTTTTTCCTTCAGTTTTTTGAGACACAGTGTATCCCAGGCTGGCCTCCAACTTGAAGCAATTCTTCTGTCTTACCCTCCTAAGTGCTGGGATGATAGGTATGTATCTTGGCTGCCAGTTTATAGTTATTTAATGATGTTAAATTCTTGGACATTTAAGGATATATGTATTTTGATTCTGCAAGGGATATTTTGTTTTTGAGACAAGGTCTTGCTGTATAGCCCAGGTTGTCCTTGAATTTGTGATCCTCCTGCCTTAGTCTCCCACATGCTGGAATTATTATGATACCGTGTTCATTTTATAAGATTAAAAAACTCTATTGTCTTCTGGGTCTCAAATATTTTTGTAGACCCTGGGAAGAACTATAGGTCATGAGCACTTTGCCTATATGGATACAATGCCCTAGAATTAAAGGCTAAACTGTTAGAATAAACAAAACTGTCAGAAGAATTCTTGGAAGGGAAGTCTCAGGAGCAGAAAGGGTCACATAGTATACTAAGAACCTCCTGTTTTGCCTGGCCATCAGCTACAGATCCTAGCAAAACAGAGAATGTTAAGAGATCACTACTGGTCTGAGAGGAAATTGAATTCAAAGTTTCTCAAAGTAGAAACTAGTAAGTCAATTTGAAGCACTGGGAGACTTGGTTAAAAAAGATCCCTTCTTTTTAAAGTTTGGAGTACTCAAGATAGAGTCAGATTATTATGGAGACCAGTGTCAAGCCATTCAAGGAAAAAACACTGGTGTGTTTATATGGTGCCAGACACTAAACAGGAGAACGTCTCTAGAAGATAAAATAATTGTTGGAAACCAAACACTACACCATGCACACAGGGGAAGGCAGAAAACTGAGCCTTGGAGAGAGATCAGGCAAGTTCATTAATCAGCTCCAATTTGAAAAATGCTGTGTAGAGAAAGGAGGAGTATAGATACGATAAAGGCATAGTGGGCTCAGGCTGCCTAACAAAATACTGTGAACCAGATGGCTCAAACAGCAAATATGTATTTCTTACAGTTCTGGAAGCTGAAAAGTCTAACATCAAGGTCCTAGCATGGTAGGTTTCATTCTGAGGACTCTTTTGTTATCTTCTGCCCACCATCTTACTGTGGACTCACATGACCTCTCATTTGCATGCTGGAGTGTAGCAGAGCAAGTTCTCTGGTATCTCTTCCAATAAGGACACTAATCCCATTGTCACATTCTGGTCCTCACAGTCTCAGCTAACCCTAAAGTACCTCCCAGAGGCCTCACCTCTAAACACCATCACACTGGGAGTAAAGACTTCAACAGAAGACTTTTCAGCAGGTACTACTTAGGCCGTGGCAAAAGGACACAACTAAATTGGGACACCGCGTTTTAGAACAGAATCTTTTTGAAAGGTGGTGTAGTGTTGCAGACAAGATCAGGTGCTTCAGATGCAGATAGATCTGGACTGAATTCCATTTACTAAGTCATTTAAAATCTCTGGATCAGTTATTTAAAATCTCTGTGTGTCAGTTTGCTCAGCTGTATAATGGAGATTAAAAATCTCCATTGTAATTCTAAACATTAATGACTTAAATAGCTGACAGAGAGCCAAGCCTTTTGGTGGAACATGGGAGGGAAGGCACGTTGCTTGAGAGCAGAGTTTGTGGTGGTAACCGGTGAGGGAGGACCTGGCTTGTGCTGACACAGACTGTCTCATGGGTGCTGCTGTCATGGAGTACTCTCTTGCTCTGGAATCCCATCAACCCACAGATCTGTGAGGAAATCTGTTCATTTCATCTGCTTCACTGTTAACTATAGTTTGTACTCAGCACTCTTACAGCTATTACTTAATCTTCACTATAACCTGAAAGCCGAACAACAGCTATTATTTTTCCATTTTACAGATGAACAAACTGATGTTCAAAGAAATGAAGAATCGAACCCTTGAAAATAAATAGTGTAGCATCTACTAGTTCAAAGAAATCAGTAACCTAGATCATAGTTCAGGAGAACAATAGAACCTGGATTTGCATGCAGGACTGGTTGGCTTCCACTTCCAGGCACCAGCTTCTCTGCTCCACACACTGTGAAGTTCAATGCTTTTCATCCAAATACCAGTGGGAGTATACTGAGGCCTAGAATGTGTGTGGTATCATAAGACAATGCTGGCTTTGAAAGCGCTTGTGTCTCCAAGCTTGGACAAAATCCGACTGGGGTCTCAATAGAAGCTATACATGAGAAGACTGCTGGCAGTTTTTCAGGGGCTGTGGAGCCAGGGAGCAATGCCAGGACACTGTAGATGGGTACACGCTGTTCCATTTTGTGAAAAGAAAGTTGATTTTGCAAACCAAAGATGTGATTCCTGGGTAAAGATCTTCAAGGGCAGTCTACAAACATAAAAGGGAAATTAAGTGCTGTACTGGCAAGTTTTCTCTGAGAAGAAATCATCCTAGTTGAAGCTAACTTCCCTTTTTGGTATGGTGAAAGACGGTTATGTTTCTGTTTAAACAATCCACTCTGCTCATCACAATGAACAAGTCGGAAGTATATAGACAGGTGGATTCATCATAAGTAGGAAAATATTTTTTGAGATTAATGAAGAATATTAAATTTCATTGTTTCCAAAAATACAGTATTTTGGTTATTCAATTTTTTAAAAAAACTTGATGTAATCATAGATTTACATGCAGTTATAAGAAATAATAAACATCCTAAAAAGTTTGTCCACCTTCCTCTAGTGATCATATTTTGTAAAACTGTAGTAAAGTGATAAAATCAGGACATTAGTGTTATTACGCTCTACTGACTTTATTTAGGTTCCCTCAGTTTTGCTTGTACTCATTGACATATGTGTGTTAAATGCTATATAATTTTATCACCTCTGTGTAATACCTGTCCAATCTCTGCAGTCAAGGTACTGACCAGCTCTGGCTAAGAGTCATTTTCACTGGAGGAGATGGAACTTTAAACTGTAAAGGACAAAACAGGGAAAAGAATGCTGTAGGTAAGAGAAGAGCAAAAAAGATCATCAGAGGCATGGATGAATGAATGTTGGGTATGGGGGAGGGTATCCACTCAAAGGAAAGCATTGCTAAATTATAGATGAGGTAATGAGGTCAGCTGGACAAGATGCAAAGCCACATCATAAACAGTCTTAGGGGGCCGGGGATTTAGCTCAGTGGCTTAAGCACCTGCCTGGCAAGCGCAAGGTCATGAGTTCGATCCCCGGTACCAAAAAAAAAAAACAGTCTTAAACATCAGGGACCATACCACTTAGACATAAAAACAGTATGCTGCCTACCTCTTGGAAGGTATTGGGATATCCATGCCAATGGCCAGTGGTACAACGAGGCATTGGTGTGTTTGCATGTGGTGTTTCTTCTGTATGAAACACTTTTCCAGATACTTTTAGTTTAACTCCATCTTACTATTCAAGTCTCATTTTAAAGGCCACCTTCTCAAGTACTCTTTCTTGGGTCAGCCATCTAGAATGCTGGCTCTGCCCTTGCCCTGATATATTTCTTCTATAGAACTTTTGGAGACAAGGTCTTACCATGTAGTCCAGGTTGGCCTCAAACCTGAGATCCACCTGCCTCAGGCTCCTGAGTGCTAAGATTATGCAGGTGTGTGTGCCACTATGCCCACCATAACTTATTTTTTAAAAAATCATATGTATATATTTATCTGTTTATTATTTCTCACCTCTACTAGCATGTAAATTTTCCCAAGAAAGTGAGTCTTGACTATCTTGCTTACTGTCATAACCTACTGCCGTGTAGAATATCAGTACACATTAGGGACATGATAGTTGCTGAAGGAATGAACAGCCCACAGGCTATCTGTAGAAGCCGTGGTCTGTCTTGCTTTGGAGTTTCCTTTAATTTTCTTCTCTTTCCTTTTTCCCCCTTCCTTTTTATTTTCCCTGACTTTGTGGATACAGAATAAGCAAACATAAAATGGGGTGTTTCCTCATTCATTATGCTTATGAAGGTGTCCCAAATTTCACTTCTAATCATGCAAATGAATGCTTGCAAAACACAATGAAAGTATAAAAGGGATATTACTTGTTAACATGTGATATTGATAAAGGGGAAAGAAACTCCCATCTACTCTGTCCGTGAGCTCATATTCTCTAAAATTGAAGAATGAATTTTAGGAACAACAGAGGTGAAGAGTAGAATATATTTATTGAGAGAAAGCTTCTGTCAGAAGAGAGATGGAAGGGGTCCCCAGTGGGTTGCCCAGGGCTCTGTCTTTTCCAGGGACTTTTATAGAGTAAAACCATGGGTTCAAGGTGGGGGAAGACTGGGAATTCACAAGGCAGATGGGCATGAGGTGGGACATAACTATAGTTAGCCAATAAAGTCAATAGTTCAGGTAAAATTGATTACATTAGGGACAAATGGGGAAGCGAGTCACATAGAAAGCGGGCATTCTTGGGGTTGTGACCTTTACCTTAGAGGGATGGGGTAGTGGCTCCAGGGCGAGAGGGAATTAATTAGAATATCAATCCCCAGGATGTAGGTGCATGTTTGATTCTTTGTCTTGAGAACTGGCCCATTTCCTCTGTTTTGAGATCTGGCCCACAGCAAGAGGTGTCTCCTCCAGGTTATCAGACATCTGGTCCTCTGTGCCAACTTCTTTGCGGGCCTAGCCCTGGCTGACTGCCTATAATATTTCTAACTGGCTCAGCTGCCTGCAACAATATGACCAGGCTCCAGAACAGGACAGTCACTGACTTACAGATTTTGTGTCCATGTGGAATACTGCGCAGTAGCTGAGATGCCCTGTACTCATACAGTACTTCCTCTCCTCTCTCTTCTTCTCCCTTCCCTTTCCCTCTCCTCTTCTTTCTATCTTTTTCGCTCTCTTCCTATATCCCTCTCCCCTCTCTTCCTTTCTCCTCTGTCTTTTTCTGTCTTTTCCATCCTAGCTTTCCCAGACTGCAACACACAGCTCGGTGCCAGGTGACAACTCATCCTCGCCCAGGAACTATCCCTGCAGGTCAGCTCTACTCTGTCATGAGGATATGCTTTCAGCTAAACTCCAACCTCGAGTAAATTGGTAGACTCTTCTCATTCCATTGCTAGGAGCAGGAAGTTGGGAGGTTGTGGGATGACAGATGTGTGAAGGGTGGGTGCACACTTCCCAAACCATGGGCTCACTCAGGAAGCTGAGGACAAGATGGGGTGGGGTCGGCCACTAACGGGTCTCAGTGGTGAACCAAGGAGGCAGTTCAGTGAGGCGTTTACAGTAGGTCCTTAGTACTGCAGGCCTTGACACAGGAAGGTTTTCAAGTTTATAAAAACACCTTGTTTGGAAGCCACTGAGAGATGAATAAAGTGCAGGCAGAAGAACAAAACTTAGTGAAAAGGGGCAGATCAGAGCGGTTAGTAAAGGTGACCTGAAGCTGCAAAACTTAAGTGGCACAAAATTAAACTCTTAAGAGGTGTTTATCCACTTCTCTGTTTTTAAATGCCATTTGTGAGAGCCATCCTTTTCCTTCCTCTTTTCCCCAACCAATGAATAGAAAGCACCTTTTCAGCAGGAGGAGGACTCGCCCATAGGGAGGCAGTGGAAATGGGACCAACTCAGCTGGGGACCTCCCTCCGGAAGCACTTAGAGAGCTTTAAGTGGCCCTGTGGGAGGACTTGGCTTTTAGATGGTAACCCGAATTAATAGCTGAGGAGGAAGCAAACTGGCTCGCTTAGATTTTTGAGTGTGACTAGAAGGAAGAATCATAATGACTGATCATGCAGATGTCTTGCATCAAAGGAAACCACAAGGCAAAGAAAGTAGAAACATTTCTTCTTGATCAGTGGCAGTGAACTAAGACGTCATTTGTAAGGGGAAGAGGACAGAAAGTATAGTAGCAGAGCCACAAGTAGACTTTCCCTTCCTTCCTTTCTCTTTCCCTTCCCCCTCTTTCTTTTTTTGGGGGGAGGGGGCGGGGAGGGGTGCTACCGGGAATCAGGGATTGATCTCATGACCTTGAGCTGTTAGGCAGCCGCTGAGCCAAACCCCAAGCTCCTTTCCCTCTCTTTCCCTCTCTTTCTCTGTCTCTCCCTCTCCCTCTCTTTATCTGTGTCTTTCTTTTTCTCTTTCTTTTCTCTTCCCTTTTTCTCTTTCCTTTTCCTTCCTCCCATAAAGCAAGTTCTTCTTCATAAGAAAGAGGTGAAACCAGAAAATGTAAAGTTAATTTTTAATCTAAATGCCTGAGATTGCAAGTGATCTTATCTTTTTGACAAAATTAAAAATAAAGAAAACTAACCATCTCTGCCTGCACTATTTTTGGGAACACACACACACACATTTTAATAAGAGAGGATTAATTAGATTGGCTTACATGATCTAAGGCGGAATAGTCCTGAGTGGTCCTCAGTGTCAATCTGCAGACAGGAGAGCCTCAGAAACCAGTAGTTCCTCCGCCCAAAAGCCCCTGCAAGTTCAGAACAATGATGCAGCTCTGGCCCAAGGCTGAAGGCCTAGATGCCCCCTGGAGAGTTACTGGTGTAAGTCTGTCATCTTCATCTCTCTAAAGTTTACTGTTCTTTGTGAAATACTTTTATCAGTACTGGGGACTGAACCCAAGGTCTTCACACTGATTCCACATCTTCCTACCTTTCACTGTTTTTTGTTTTGAGACAGAGTCTCACTGAGTCCCTTAGTTGCCCAGGTTGGGTTCAAACTTGCTATCCTCCTGCCTCAGCCTTCTAGAGGGCTGTCATTACACGTGAGCACTGCCACTCTCAGTGGATTTCTGTCCTTTCTTTACAGCCCTGGTGGGTGAGAAGGGACAGGCTTAACATGTTTCTGTGTTTCAGAGAGTGGCTGGTCTGGCAGTATGTGGGGAGGCAATGTCACTGAGGAAAGCTCCCTACCCTGGGAGGCTCTGCTGACAGAATTTGCAGAGACTGCTACTTTTTGTGCTCCTTCATCTTCTGGAGATTGTGGCAGAAGCTCCTAGGAGATGCTGGGCAGGCTCTAAGATAGCTGAGCTTGCTAACATCATATGCCTTGTGCTGGGGTCAGGCTAGAGCCTTTGGCAGGGAGAGACAGAACCAGAGTTGCTCTCCTGACTCCCATCCATCTAGGCTGACCCACCCCAAGATCCCAGGCTTGTGTAGGACCCACAGAGACTGGACACCATGCGAGGCGTCTCCTTGGTCAGTCACCACCACCTTGATCTGTGCATAAGGAGGGATAAGCATGTATCAGTTAGTCTTGTCCTCTCTAGAAGCAAACGATTTCCTCTAAGTAAGCCACAGGTAGCCATGTGCCTCGCTCAATGCAGGGTGTTAGGGCAACTTAGCAAATATCCAAGCATCATTTAACATTTCTCCTGATTTGCAAATGCTTCAGTATGGTTCCTGAACACCACTGCCAGGAGGCCAGCAGGTTTTGAGCTTGCAGGCCAGGGAGGAGGCAGGCTTGAGGTGGAGTCAGCTAACTCCAGCGGACTTGTCGTGCTCTACATCTCTGTTGGGAAATCTCTTGAGTTGCAACTGTGGAGAACACAGAGCTCTACAGCACAGATGACAGAAATAACTTGCCAGGCCAGACTGCTTTCCTTCTCAGAACAATCTCATCCACAGCTGTAAACTTAGCTGACTTCTCTAAAAAAGAAGATTGTTATCAAACAGGCCAAGGCTGGCTTTGGAAGGGAAGACCTGTGGTGTGAGAAAATGCCCTCAGAGCTCCAAATGTCAGCCTGGAACAAAGGGAGAGGAAGGATGTGAAAGACAACTCTGTCCTCTGTGCTTCCCACATGATTCTCTGTCCCAGCACCCAAGAGGTTAAATAAAAAAGGCCATGTTGAGGAATTTGTGACATTCCTGAGACCCAGAGAATTCCTATTCCTCTCCTCAGCCAGTCTCCCTCATCTTCTTTGTGAGCCACCTAGAAAATGGTTTGAATCACACAGCATGGAGGCCAAATATGGAAAAAGCTTAAAGGTTTCAAATTTTGAGATCCTGCAAGAGGGCCCATAAATGTGATGAGTCAAAAAGGCAAGGCTTGGAGGTCTCAGAAGTTAGGTTGGTTAACTTTCTGATTGCTAGGATGAAACACCTGATGTCTCCAATTTAGTGTACAGGTTTATTTTGGCTCAGTTTTGTGGGTTCAGTCCACTGTCAGCCAGCGCTAAGGCAAAGACCTCAGGGTAAAAGGGCCTGGCAGAGGAAAGCTGGTCACATCATAGCGGTTGGAAGCACCGAGAGAGAAAGGAGAGACAACTGGGCCAAGAATACACCCTTCTAGGTCACACAGTGATCTACCTCTGCCTGATGCACAGTCAGCTACGAGCTCATCAATCCACAGATAATGCTCCCCTAATGCAATCAACATACACATACATGAGACTTTGGGAGGCAGACATTTGAGACCTAAACCATAACAAAGGAAGCCAAAACATCATTTGTGACCTGAAGTTATGTATTCAATATTAATTCAACAAATTAAAGCTGACTCTACACTGTACACTGTGCTAAGCAGGAAGCAGAATATGACACAGTTCTTTGAGAGAGTCAGATAAATAAACACTGGTTGTTATGAAAGAAGCCCCCAAGGTGTAGGGAGCCATTGAAGCTGGAAATTGATCACACGTGTGGGGCTAAAGCAAGGTCAGCCCAGAAAAAACAGAGAGACCAAAACAGGCTATGTAAACAGGTTGTTCCAGCACCAAGAAGGCCAGGGGCCCAGGCCTGCCAAGCAGTGGGTTGCTAGGCAGAGGGGCTGAAATTGACATCATCTTTCCCAGTATATAAATAAAGGTGCTACAATGGTTGAGCAGTTCCTTTCCTCCCATCAGGAGGATAAGGGCTCCACCTGACCCCAGCTTTGTCTTTTCGTTGTTTTTCTCATCCTCTTGCTGGTTCTTAACCCCAAGAACCTCAGGAGCCGCATTTGGGTCTCGGCATATGGCGCCAGAACATGGTCGGGGTAAGAGATTGAGGGCGAGGGGACACTTCTCATGTGTGCGCAACTAGGGGGAGAAGTGCATTGGTATAGGTCAATAGTCATCGCTGGAGTGTATTGATATTGGCTTTATCAGGTGTAAAGAGTGGGGCATTGAAACTCCCTTATTCTCTAGGGCCAGTTATAAATGGGCCTGAGAGAAAACCCCTTCCCCTGAAAAGGAAAAAAAAAAAGAGGTGTATTGATTGTATCAGCTGTTTAACTGGGACAAACTTATTCAAAAGAATTACAAATGTGTAAGAAACTGCTTGTTGCATGCTTGATTCCACTATTTACATCCCTTCTGTGGATCTGGATTAGACAGGGTCTTAATAACCTTAAGCTTCTTGAGATAATTACAAGGGAACTGGCTTCCAGGCACTGTTTCAGAATCAAGGACCAAGCAGGAAAAAGATGGCAGCATGACTGCCACCCTGATAACCCTAACTGAGCCACTAACTGTCCATTTAGCAAAACCTTCAACTGTCTGTCCAAAGTATAGAGGACGGTATCATTGGGCCACTCGATGTAAATTCAAAACTTCCAGCAGGGCCTGCAGCAGCCCTGCCAAACAGTAGGGGTGTGATGGCTCAGACAGCTTCCCCGAGATGGCACAGCCCTGCTTGGCCTGGCAGGCGCCTAGTGGTTGGGGGGTAATATAGTCCTGATTCATGGTTTGCTGATTTCTATTTACAAAATGCTCTTACAAAAGACAATTTCAAATAACCAATACAACAAAAACTAACCTTTAAAACTTCTAAAAATTCAACATTTGGCTTTCACTAGCTGATAACAGGCTGGCTCCAGCATATCGCTGTCTCACTATGGCTTTGTAATGGGTCTTGATATCTGGTAACGTAAATTCTCAAACTCCATTGTTTTTTCAAAATTGTTTACTACAGAGGTACTTGTTTCAAATTTGTGATTAATGTAACTCTATGCTTATTTAGGTCCCTTCTGCTTTCTTAAGTCAATTTTAGTTCTCAATAGACTGACACTACACAGCTTGATAAATTTCTTGAGTTTGTCTCCAGAAGAAGAAATTGTAAATTTACATACTTGGGAGGAAACTGAAAAACAGCTTAGAGCAAGACTAGGGAAAAAACAAACCAACAGAAATCTAGCTGGACCTCTGCAGATTTTAAAGGGTTATTTAACAGGGAGAAACGGCAGCTTTCTGCTCCTCTCACTACTTCTCACAGGCCCCCAGGCAGGGAGGGGAGTGCACCAAAACTTACACTGAGCCTGGAATTTGGTTCAGACAAGGAAGGTAAAGAAACACTGTTGTTTGTTTCAGCTGCAAGGAGAAATCAAGGTTTTGGTTCCATCTACTCAAAACACAGTTCAAATGTCCCTAGATTATTCTATTGCTCAATTGGTTACTGTTCCCTTGACAAAAATTGGAAAATCTATAATTAAAGAAAGATTACCTAAGGATTTTGGATCCTCTGATACTTATTAGAGAGGTGGGACATGGCTCTGGCCTGCCCAAGCCACCCTGATTTTTCCCATCGCCTGTGCACATGCTTTATTAATTAAAAATTTATACTGCACTGATGCTCAGATCCCCAACAACAGCGGGGCCTCCAGCCTAGAGCGGGAGCGTAAGAGAGCCCAAGGTACCTAAATACTGTTAGAGTTTTCTGAGGCAATACAGAAGCAAAGGTACAAAAAGAACAGGTTTATTGAGGTGAGGACGTGGGAAGGAGCACACAACCCATGGCGGCTGGGCCGTCTCCTTCAACCGGAATATGGCGGGTATGGGGCATATGTAACCTTTGAGTAGGGGTGGTGCCTAGGGTGGGCATTGATGACACACGAGGAGCTGATTGGAATTTTCTTGGAGGGCAAACAGGAAGGGGAGTTGTAATTAGGGTTGAGGAAGAAATAGGAAGTGGTAGGTGTTCCGCTTTGGCCTTCACCACGTTCGACCACTGCCATAATTGTACAGTAATTTATACTAGGGAAACCACCTTTCAAATGCAAAATGCAGTTTCCACAAAAAGTCTATATAATCTATACCTTACCACAAAAAGTCTTTATAATCTTTAGGTCTAAAAATGATTAAATGTGCTCACAATTTAAATTTCAAAAAAAAAAAAAAGGGAAAGCTCACTTCATAATAGATTTCACTCGGCAGTGTATACCATTTAAATAATAAAGATGTAACTGCCGCAGCCCAATGATAATGCATAAAGGCTAAAAAGAGTCCATTAGAAAGATCTTCATACTGGACAATATAAGCACCCAGTCCAGTGCTAATGTGGGGGTCGAGGGTGTGCTTATGTTTTTTTCAGGAAAAGCTAAATGGCCTATCTGGGTGCCAGTGTGTGCTGTCCAGCTATATCATGGGCCCAAACCCAGGAAAGGAGTTGATTCTGCCTCTTAAAAAGCTGATGCTCAGTCCTATGACAGTGATATAGAGACCACACCACAACCCATAGAAAAAGGATGAAGCTAGAACCAACCTTAATTGACCCAAGATGCCCAGAAGATGGTAACAAAAAATAAAAAAAGGTCAAAATAGATAGGAGTGTATATTAAGTCCTATGCCAAAAATATATGTTAATTATAGATAAGAATTTGTCTTTTTCAAATTCTTTGATAAGAGATCTCTAATTGACCTGCAAGAAATCTGACTAGTCTATTTAAAATTATAAATTCTACAACTGTAAAAAAATTTGTGTAATTCAATTTGGCTAAAATATATTTGAGTGCACTCTGATTGTGTAAGATATTTGTTAGTCTGCCTGTAAATCTGTTTGTCCAGTCTGTTAAGCTGTTGTTGGAAGTCACTGAGGTAGTGATCGCTCACATGTGTGGAGCCAATAGCACAAGTGCCTGTACAGGAGTGCCCAAGTGGCATGGGGCGCCTGTGAAATTCCCTGAGGGCATGGGGTGCTGGAGGTGACAGGTGTTTCAACCCCGAGGACGCAGGGTGTAAGAAGCAAGCTAGCTCAGCAAAGGGGCGTGAAACAGCCCCCAGGAACTTGGAGAGTTCTTATGGACACGAACAACTCTATGTTTGTTTCTATGTCTGTTTTAATCTGTACAGATCATCTGTCCATGTTTGTCCATTTGTCCATTTGTCCGCTTGCGAACAGCTGTTTTTTTTATTTTGAGCGCAGCAATTTTCCTTTTTCCTTTGCATTTATAGATCATTTAATCAAGGTTTATTTGAGTTATAGAATTACAAAACATGCTTCCACCTGGGTTCCCAGTTAGTCAAAATAATGCTAAAGTCAGTTGTGTAAATCTAATGTACACTGTTGCTTATCAATTTGAATCTCTCATTGTTCAAAAATAATGTTAAATGTTATGATTGAAGTTTTCTTAAGAAAAAATTATTATAAAAATGATTAAACAAAAATCCCTTGGGGTTGGGATTGTTGGACAGGACTTCAATTGATGAATAAGAAAGTGTCCACCTGGTAACATTTTAACAGCTTTTGTTCCCTGATTGGAGGCCCCAATGATCTCCATAGCCTTATGGGAGACACCTCAACTAAAGTTATATGAATATTATTGTAATATGTTCACGTTGGTCATCATTAAAAGAAATGATAGAAAAGGTTTTTGATTAAAAAAATGCCCATACAAAGGTTTTCATATGGTTATGACAAATGATTGTTGTTAGCATCATGGTGTATTCATATATTCATGCCCCCAGGTAAGGGCTCCACATGACCCCAGCTTCGTCTTTTCTTTGTTTTTCTCATCTTGCTGGTCCTTAACCCCAAGAACCTCAGGAGCCGCATTGGCATCAAGGAAAACATCAAAGCAAAACTACGAGGTCACTCTGACCCCTTTTTCTGCCAGGATTATCTTGCTGGTGGCTGTCTTGTGAGTAAAGGCAACTGAGAGCTGTCTACAGCAAACCTTTCTCCTCCTGTTCTCCCTCTCCTTTCTCCATTTTCTTTCTCTCTTTCTTCCTCCTCCACTGCTAACCAGTGTTGCTCATGGGTGCTTACCTGTCATATCAACAGACACAGGGTTGCTGACCCATGTTCTGACCTTCGTTCTGAATAAATTGTTGACCCTTTATTCTGAGGAAACAATATTTCCTAGTGGAGTGAGAACACTGACCTCTGTAGTCCTTGGCTATAGGGAGGGCCATTATATTAGCTTATTATTTTGTGAACAGAAATTTCTCAAGCAACAAGTAATCAACTTTAACCTGGGCACTGTGGTGCTCACCTGTAATCCCAGCACTTGGGAGGCCGAGGCAGGAGGATGGCAGAGTTTGAGGCCAGCCTGGGCTACATAGTGAGTACAAGGGCAACCCACACTATATAGCACAACCTGTGGCAAACAAACAAACAAACCCCCCAAATCAAGTTTAATTCAAGTTTAATGTGTAAACTCATCACAAAAATAACCCAACACAGAAAATGAATGGTTTGATCTACTGCATTTTTTTTTTGAATTTTAGTTTTTATTTGTGAAAGGTAAGACTTTGCAACTACTATCAACATCAAACAGAATATTTGGAACGTTAGATTTTATATGTGTTAACATTTTGTCACATTTGTTCAAAATATTTTAAAAGATAGTGTATTAAACCAGATAGGGTGATACATGCCTGTAATCCCAGCATTTGGGACGATGAGGCAGAAGGATCACAAGTTTGTGAACATCCTGGGCTTCCTATTGACTTCAAGTCTGGCCTGGACTACACGGGAAGACCCAGACTCAAAAATAAGAAATGAGATAAAAAAGGAATTGAAATGTTTTATGTTCGTGTACTGTAGTGGTTGATTGATGGTGTCAACTTGAGACATTTAGAAATTTAACTAAATGGGTTTAGCAATTCTACACCCAAGGGTGTAGAGGAAGACCCACCCTAGGGTGGGTCATCATCTGGAGGTGTAAAGGGGAAGGAAGAAGGATGAATGCATTGCATTCTTGGGAGAAGCTCCAGTCTTTGCTTTTGGTTGGACCTCGTCTCTCTACGCTTCCAGCATAGACTCTTCAGCCTTCCAACACAGACTCTTCGGCCTTCCATTGTAGAGCCTTCAGCCTTCTGTCGCAGACCTATCAGCCTGCTGGTGTGGACTTGCATGAGACACTAAGGTGAACTCCAGATCTTGGATTGAATCCTTCGGCCTCCAGTGTGTAGACGCCATCTGCACGCTTCTTCATCCGACTCTGTGGCTGACCATCCGCAAGCCAATCTTGTTTCTTTTACATCTGTGTATCTTGTGTTATATCTGTTCTCTCTAGTAAAACCCTGACTAATACATGTACCAACTCCACACAAAACGTAAACATTCCATTCTGCAAACATGTACCCCTTCATCAGAAAAGAAGGGGGCTCAAGAGCTGGGTGGAGGGAGAAGAGACGGAAGGGAAAGGGCACCATGGTGACAGGAGCAGGGATGTGCTCTGTCCACGTACCAGCTTCCCATGGAGTGTAAACATTGTGTACTGCACACAAGTACTGATAAACTACAATAAAAATTTAAAATATCTAATACTCTAAAAAAAGATTATTGAGAGTCAGCTAGTCATCCATGCCCCTTACTTTGCCCTTCTTCCTTATGAAGGCTCTATCTTGAAATGGGATATATATATATAGCTAAACAATAAGACTGGGTGTTTTGAAACCTTACATAAAAGGTATAATATAGGTATCTTCGCTGGCTGGTTTTGTTTACCCAATGTTCTCTTTGTATGGTAGCTCCACTGTAAGAATGAACCAGTTTATTTATTTGGAAAAATTTTCTATGTAGCCAAGACTGGCCTCAAACTCATGGAAAGTCTCCTGCCTCATCCTCCTAAGTGGTAGGTTTATAGGTATGTGCCATCACACCAAGTTATTCCATATATGTATTCTGCTGTCCCCTGATTTGTTTTTTCCACTTCTTTTCCCCCATTATGTGTGTCGCTAGTGTATCCCTCCCATTCCTTATTCTTTCCACTCTATTATTTTGGAAATGTATATTCTGTTTTAATTTTTCTAATTCTTTTCCTTAAATTTTTAAGATTAACTTCCTTCAAAATCTGCATTCTTTTCTCAAATAATACAAACAACTTTGAATGTGGACCTTGATCAGCTTTAGTCACTTGCCATAGTAGTGTTATCTGAAGATGTGCTGCCTAATATTACGGTAGCTACTAGCTACTATGTTAAATTAGTTGATGTTGCATAAATTAAACATTCACTTCCTTAGATACAATAGCCACATTTCAAATGCTCAGTAGCCACTTGTTGCTAACAGCTACCATATTGGACAGGGTAGGAATAGAATATTTTCATCATTGAAGAAAGTACTATTAGACACTGCTAGTTATTCTTATCTATCTTTCTTATGTTGTCATTACTAGCAATATTGATTTTTAGAACCAATTCTTTATATTTACCTATTTCTTTGCCCACCATTATTTTGTTTGCATTTATAAGAATATAAAATATAAATCCTAAGCAAGGAGTATGAAGTTATCTTTCAGATTATATTTTCCTTTACTGTGATCCATTATAGGTGATTTCCTGAGCTCTTAACCAGCCCATTCATTTATGGTTTCAATAACTAGTTCTCAATTAGTAAAATTTTGATATGCTTAAATCTTCCTATTTCAAAGAGGTAGATTTTCATACTCTAGAGCTATTCAGTCTCAGCTGGTAGCCTCTAGCCAAATGTAATGAGTGAGCATTTGAAGTGTGGCTAGTTTGATCAGATGTGGTTAAGTATAAAATACACACTGAATTTTTAAGACAGTATAAAAAGGGTCATTGTTATTTTTTTACACTGATTGCATGTTAAAATGGTAATATTTTGGATTCAGTAAGACATATTAGTAATTTTACCATCTAGAATATGGCTATGAAAAAATTTAAAATGTATATTTTTTGTTTGTTTTTGAGACAGGGTCTTGCTATGTAGTTTAGGCTGGTCTTGAATTCACTATATAGTCCAGGCTTGCCTCAAACTTGTGGCAATCCTCCTGCCTCAGCCTCCTGAGTTGTGGAATTACAGATGTGTACCGTGTGTGCCTTTAAGGTGCTTAATATTTTTTTAAATAATTAAGTTTATTGCTATGTTTTAGATATCTATAATGATCATATTCATCCTAGAGATTTGTACCCATACATGATACATTTTGATTCCTCTTTTTTCCCAAACCCCTCTCCTCTCTTCAGCCCATCTTTGCCTCCCTATTTTCAAAGCTTTGTTTCCATTTTATCCTTTTTTAAAAAATCATTTTTCCAAAATAAACAAATAAATAAATAGAATCATTTTTCCTTTTTATTTTCTTCCTTTTTCCCATCTCCCACCCTGGTTCTTGTTTTCTTTTGAACAATTTCTTTCCATTTCATAGTATCTATTGTACATTTTGGTCCTTATTTACTTTTTTAGTTTGTCACACAAGGGAGACAATACAATAGTTATACCTGTGAGTCTTTTTTATTTCACTTAAAGAGTATGGTCTCAAATTGCATCCATTTACCTAGAAATGCCTAAAACTTATTTTTCTTTAATACCCTGTAGTACTCAATTTTATATATATATATAAAAAACACATCTTTATCCATTTCTTGATTGATGGGCATCTGAGTTGTTTCCAAGATTTAGCTATTATAAACTGTTCTGCTATCAACATGGGTGTGTATATATTTCTGAGATATGATGTTTTTGATTCTTCCAGGAGGATATCCAGAAGGGGAAAAACTGAATCAAATAGAACGTCTAATCCTATTGTTTTGATTAATTCCCTCACTGATTTCCATGATGATTGCACCAGTCTATACACCCACCAACAGTACAGAAGGGCTCCTTTTTCCCCACAGCTCCTCCTGCATTTGTTATTGGTTGATTTCTTGATGATAACCATTCTTTCTAGAGTGAGATGGAGTCTCAGTGTTGTTTTAGTTCTCATTTCTTGAATGACCAGCAATGCTGAATATTTATTCATATATTTATTTGGCCTTTGTATGTCTTCATCTGAGAGGTGTGTGTTCTCAGATGCCCATTTTTGGATTGGGTCTTTGAATTTGGGGGAGGGTCTGATTTTTTCAATTCTTTATATGCTCTAGATAGAAGTCCTTTGTCTGAGGGACAGTGGGCTAAAATTTTTTCCCATGCGTGGGTTTTCTTTTCACTCTGTTAGTGATTTCTTTTGTTGTGCAAAAGCTTTTTAATAAAATGAGGTCCCAGTTATTGATTCTTTGTATTATTTCCTGTGTGATTAAGGTTTTGTTCATGAAATCTTTCCCTACACCTATGTCTTCTTCAAGAGTTCTGCCTATTCTCTCACCCAGAAGATTTAGTGTTTCTATTTTAATATTTAGGTCTTTGATCCATATAATCTTGCACTGTATTTTTGTTGGTCAATAATCATCCAGAGTTTCTGGACAGAATTAGGTATGCATACAGTCAACTAATACTTGATTCATTCACTAATCATTTTGTTACATAAAATAATTGTATCTTTCAAAATGCATCCTTATGACAAATATAGACAGAGTTATTATAGTAATAGAATGGAGTTGTTATATTAAAATTCCATATTCTGTTTTGAATTCACTCAATTATTTTTTGTCATTTTTCTTCTGCAAATCGGTGGCTTTAAACACTGAAGTAAAGCTCATTGAATAGATAGATCCTCAGTGAGGCTTTATGCAGTTGAGAATGGGAACAGCTTCTCAAGGACTAAGAAATCAGATCACTGAAATTAACTTTGGTAAATGACAATTAACCACAAATTGTTGGTAGGCCAACTGTGCTGTCAAATTTAATGAAAAATCAGGATGCTCTCTGCTTCCTGAATTTTCCTGCTCTTTTAGCATTTCTAACCTGAAGGACTCCAGGAAGCAAAGGTTAGTAACATAGGAGAGGTAGATTCCAGGGACCATTTGGTATTCCAAAAGATCCCTTAAGCATGGAAGAAATGTGTCTGGTGGCTTTCACACTGGAAGAATTGGAGCCGAACAATACCTTATCTGTGATTCTGTTACTCTTGGCCAACTGGCTTTTGAGCAGACAATTTCTTACTCAAGGAAGTATCTGGGTTGATTTTACTGTGAGTTTTGGGTGGAAATGGGAAAGAGGCTTGAATTTGGTAGTCTGAATTGTTCCAGAATGTCCTAAGATGTTTCCTCACAGTTCTCTCCCTAGTCTTTGACCCTCAGGACCACCAGTTAACACTTATTTAATGCTTACCACGTGGCCAGAACTTTTCTCAGTATTTTACATCTGTTATCACATCACTGAAAACTCAAACTATTCTTTGAGTTAGATGTTACTTTTAACCTAATTTGAAAGGTGAGGAAATTGACATATAGAGGCCTTAAGTAAGTTGCCTATAATCACATAGCTAATAAGTAGAGAACACAGTCTCCAATACAGTCTATACTGTATTGCTTGTCTCGGTGCTTGCCAACCTGGACTAGTCCATGCCAGAGGAACAGATCTACTTGACTGGGGCCAGCCTGCACCTATATACAGATTATTCCTTAAACTTTCCTTGCACTTGGAGACACAGATTATTTCAACTTCAGTCTTTTGTAGCCCAAGAGTGAGTGTCAAAAGATTGATAATAAGACAGGTGAGGGATACTTCCAGTGGGAGGGACACTCCTAATGCAGTGACACTATCATTGCTGTACCCAGAACCAAGCAGAAAAGTGCTATTTGGGACCAAACAAAACCTTGCTATTTTCAAATTTGGTGATGTTTGCAGGACCAATCAGAAGAGGCTCTTTTCAATCCTGTATTTGCATATGGGCACAATTAGTCAGAAGACACTAATTTTGATCCTTCATTTACATGTAACAGGAAGTCACATGAATTTTTTTCTGACAGGACAGTTTACAGAAGACATACTGCCAAGTGAGTGCTTGAGAGGTCTACTTTATCAATGCTTTATCTACATTAAAGAAAGATAACCTGGGAATTTTGGATACAAAAGACCCCTTTCCCTTATCCTTGGGAGGGTCCTACTGTAAGCCTTTCTCTCTCTTCAATTGGCTTACTGTCTGTAGTGCATTTCTTTTCTACCTTCAATAAATGTACACTTCCGCTGCCTTTTCAATGTGTCTTGTCTAAGTCTTTGTTCAACACCGCAAGAACCTTGAAAGAATCCCCATAGGACCTTCCACCTGGCAACAATAATTCATTTGATAATAACTAAAACAAGTTATTAACTACAGTTTCACCTGGCAACAATAATTCATTTGATAATAACTAAAACAAGTTATTAACTACAGTTTCACCTGGCAACAATAATTCATTTGATAATAACTAAAACAAGTTATTAACTACAGTATCATTTAAAATATTTCAACATAGAATGCTCATTGGTTTGTATTTTAAGAAGTATTAGTAATGCTTATTATGGACTTTGTATTTATTGTGCCTTTGAGTACCTTCTGGTTTTTGAAGACATGAAAACATGGCAATATTACAATATACTTTGCGATGTTTATTTTCCTCTAGATGTGAAAAAATGGCAATATTATATATACTTTGCAATTTTTTATTTTCCTCTGATTTCTAGGGAGCCCCCTAGTGTTTGTACGGCCTTGGTGATCAGTTTAGGTCTACATATATCAGCTGGAGGTGGAGGCCAGAAAACACACAAGGGAAAGTAAGAACTTGAACAAATTTGGAGACTGTAGAATTAGATTATCTGTGTTTCATTTTGAGTCCTAAGTGTGGCAGGTAGTAGCGGTAGCTAAGTCACCTGGACTTGGAATAAGTTATATACAAATACTCCTAATTTTTCTTTACAAATAATCTGGTTGATCTCTCAGGGCAATTTGGAGGAGTGGGGGATAACCAAGGAAATATACTTTTTCTTATGTCCTCATGAAAGTAGGGAGAAATACCAGTTAAACATCCCTGGGACCTTCATGGCCAAAGATGATGACATCAGGGAAAAATCAAGTCTCTATCAAGGACATGATTAATTCATGAAATGGAATTTGTCTTCACATTCTAAATTTGACATAGGCTCATGGAATGTTATAGTAGTATAGATTTATTGGAGACTGTCTAATTTAATTTTTTCTTAAGAGGAAACTGAAGCCCAGAAAAAACGTGTGTTAGATTCAAAGATGTGGTGTCCAGACTATCACTCTTTTGGCTTTTCACTACAAATGACTTGATCTCTTTCTTTTTTTTTTTTTTTTTTTTTTTGGTACCGGGGATTGAATTCACGACCTCACGCTTACCAGGCAGGTGCTTAAGCCACTGAGCTAAATCCCCAGCCCGACTTGATCTCTTTACTTTAGTATGAACTAAGCTTCCTGATTCTTTTAGTGTGAATTTCAGAATTTCAGTGTGAATTTCTACAGAAGAGATTATTATCAATATTGCATCCAATATATTCATAACATGAGAGTTATGATCAAGTGATAAAGATATTAATTTAATAATGATCTCTTACTATGCACTGTGTAATTGCAGACAGGACCCTCATTCTAGGACTCCCATTCCCTTTGTTTATCTATACAAAAGCAAGTGGTCAAGTGAGATTCTTTTTCTTACATGCTCACTAGTTAGTACAAACCACATAGTATCTAAAAACTGGACAATGATAACTAGAAGTTCATATACACATACATATAAATGGCATATGTATTTTTCTTAGACTGATTATATACGTAGGATATTTATCAGCATGTAGTGAGTCCCAGAGACCCCCAAACACAGCTAGAATCAGCTGGTGAAATTTCAGAAAGAGTTACTAAATATTTTCTGGGCAATCTACTACTTTAACTTCATGCACAATAAAATTATAAAGACATGTTGGGACAATGGGCTTGTTCTTTATTGTATATTGTGTGGTTACACTGGTAGGCAAAATATCATTGAACTGTATACTTTATATTTGTGCCTTTTACTGTATATAAATTGTACCTCAAGAATAAAAATATAATAAAAAGCTAACCTCAGAGGACTAAAAACAAACAAAAGCCTAGATATGCAATTAAACTTTTAATAATTATAATTTCTGAACTGCTACAGTTTCTTAATTACTGATTGATACTTAACCAGTGGTAGCACGAAATATTTTTTTTTCTTGTCTTAATCTTTAGGTAATCCAAGTTACTTAACAGGATCTAGTGATATTTTTATAATGCAAGGTCTTTCATTTAACTATTTTCAGATAAGATAGTGTAATAACTTTGTCTAGAATTTTGTGTAGCAACATGAAATGGGTGTGTGTGTGTGTGTGTTTGTGTGTGTGTACATGCTGAAAAGTTTCTTTTACTTCACACTCCTTGGCGGCCTGATATTTTTATAATGTACTTCAGGAAACGGTATTATGGTAGCAAAAGGTTTCTGAACTAAATAACCTCTTCCTAAGGTGCTAATGATTCTCTTTTCTGTCTCACAGATTCTCAAAATTCATCTTCCCCTCTAGGATGCCACTAGAGGGAAATTATGACTTGGATACACTAAAAGTTATTTACTTTTATGCTTTTACCACTCTGAGCTATAAATTTCCATTCTGTGACGTTTTGTCTTCTTTCCAGAAAAGTCCAATTACTGGGCTAATTTGGATACCGATGCGAGTCAGAGAACTACAGCTTTCAGGATCTAGAAGGCAGAAAAAGGCGAGGACTACAACTCCCAGAATGCAGCGCTTCACCATCTCGCAGGGAGGCACCTTCCACATGCCCAATGAGCAGGGGTCGCTAGTCACCTCTCCTCTCCATTGGTCAGTCTTCTTCTGCGCAGGGCGGAGTGGAGAGGAGAGAAACAGGGCTCCGGATGGCACATTTCCCGCCATCCCCAGAAACCAGGAAGAAAGCTGGAAAAACTAATGTCTCCATTGGACACTCACTACCCTGGCGTCAGATAGTTTAGCCAATAGAATTACGAATATGCTCACGGATTGCCCGCCTCTTCCTCTTGGTCCACTTTGGTGGCGGGAAAAATTGGGAAGTTTTTCGCGCGGAGCTGAAGGTACTGATCTGAGCAGCAGGCATGGCGGGGACCGTGGTGCTGGACGATGTGGAGCTGCGGGAGGCTCAGAGAGATTACCTGGACTTCTTGGATGATGAGGTGAGGGGACGCCCGGAGGCGGGCTCCGGTACGTTGTGAGCTGTGGATGGTCTGCAGCAGGCGGAGGGTGGCCTCTCGGACTCCTCTTCCAGCCCTGCGGCCGGGGCGGGCGTCCTGCAGTGGAGTCTCCTGCCCGCTCAGGCGACTCGTTTCGTCTCGCGAAGGGGAGAGTCACTCGTGTGTGTTCCACGGGTGAACTCTTTGCCACTTGCTCCCAATTACGGGTGGTGGCGGTGGCGCCTAGGGCGACAGACTTCTGCTAACAAAAGGGCTCAGCCCGCCTCGGCCATCTGCCCCGCCGGCCATGTCTGAACTCCGGCGGGGTGGGGCGGACTGCGGTGCGATCGTCGCTGTGGGCCACCCTGTAGAATGCTTTGCAAACTTGCCTTGACTGACGGACTGGTGGAGAACGATGACTTCTAACTGGGTTGTTTTTTCCCTGTGCCAGATGAGATGTAAACTACAAAATGTTAATAAAGCATCTTGAAAAAGCTTGATTATAAATAAAAAGCAATTTGTACCCAAATTTTAAGTTTGCTTAATTTACATTTTTATCGTATATACTTGTGTATAACAGGGATTTGGAATATAGTAAAATGATAGTTCAGTCAAGGAAATTAACCTGTCCCTTTATTTTTATGGTACTCGGAATCGAACTCAGGACCTCATGCTTGCCATGCAGGTGCTGAGCCGCTGAGCCGCTGAGCGATATCCCCAACTCCCCCTTTTTATGTTTTTACATTTTAACGAAGTTTTTATGTATTGTCTTTTTAGGCTTCTTATGAGCCCATTTTAATTTTCCACTGAATTTTGGGAAATAACAGTGTACAGAGAGCTGTTGATGATAATAGGAATAAGAACATGGGCCCTGAGGCAGTCGTTATAATTTTTTACAGGCTCCTGAAGGGGTAGAGTCAGGCTGGTGATGAAGAAATTGATGAACACCTACTTGGGATTCAGCTCTGCTGCAGAGATTAACTTACCTTGTTGACATACTTACCTGATTTGCTATGAGAGCTGCTTCTATTCAGTAACATCAGGGTTTTAAATTTGTGGCTTGTGACACGTGGTGATTGTTTTGCAGGAAGACCAGGGAATTTATCAGAGCAAAGTTCGAGACATGATTAGTGACAATCAATACCGACTGATTGTCAGTGTGAATGACTTACGCAGAAAAAATGAAAAGAGAGCCAACCGGTGAGTAGTAAGGGTTTCATGGAGTGGTGATGCGGGTCACATACATTCTGGCTTTTAAGTGAGAATGGCTTCAACTAACTCCCTTTTTGCTCAGATTGGAATGGGCTTCCCAGGGAAGGACATGGATGGCAAAGGATTTACCCAGAATTGCTTGTTGCCTCACCTGCACTTGTATCTGTATTTTTTTACTTCTAAAAAAGTGAGCATTTTCCTCTGAAGTGTGTCCTTCCTTCCAGTGTAGTTTTACATCTTTGTTAATTTGACTAGAAATTTGTCCTTCATTCTTAAGTATTTCGCAGTCTTACAGGATTGCAGGAGAAAGTAGGAGCTGAATTTTCTTTCCTTAACTATAGTGATCTAAGAATGTCTACTTCTGTTTTGAGGGTTGATTTTTTTTTTTTTTTTTTTTGAGTTCTGCCTCTTCTACTTAATTCTTTCTTTTGTCCTTTCACAGCCTTCTGAGCAATGCATTTGAGGAGCTGGTTGCCTTCCAACGGGCCTTAAAAGATTTTGTGGCCTCCATTGATGCTACCTATGCCAAGCAATATGAAGAGTTCTATATAGGATTGGAGGGCAGCTTTGGCTCCAAGCATGTGTCTCCCCGAACTCTTACTTCCTGCTTCCTCAGCTGTGTAGTCTGTGTGGAGGGCATTGTCACTAAATGTGAGTGAAATAGATGAGGGCACTAAGAAAATGGAGCTAGGGTTGGCTTAAGGAGGCTGGGAAATCAGGGAGGTGGAGTAGGTCTGGATAGCTTGTGGCAGGCATCAGAGAGGTGGAGCACTGAAATTCGTAAAACTTGGAGGAGCTCAGATGTACACACGCAGTGGTTAGGGAGACTTTGAGTGAGTGCTATGATCTGGCAGAATAATGAATTTGGCTGACAGCTGTGGAAGTGTGGGCTCCTGACAGTCTCTTGCCAACCGGAGTACCTCCTGTTACTTAGGATCAGGAATACTTAATTTTTACAGGAGTTGAGGTGTTCTGTATATAAACATGAGAATGAATGAATGACGGGGAGTAGGAAATAGCTTAACCTAGTTGGGAAACAGTATTGAAATCATCACTGGCTTGCATGGGTTGAGAGGCCACCTCTGACACTGTGTAGTTGGATGATTTTATATGTACATTTCCCATTTCTAGGCTCTTTAGTTCGTCCCAAAGTTGTTCGCAGTGTCCACTACTGTCCTGCTACCAAGAAGACTATAGAGCGACGTTATTCTGATCTCACTAACCTGGTGGCTTTTCCATCCAGTTCTGCCTATCCTACCAAGGTAGGGGCCCTGAATTAGTTTGGTCTCCTTGGGGGTTGGAGTCCGGGTACTTGTGTGCTGTGTATTTCCCCTCCCCTAGTAGTGCTGAGAATCAAACCTAGGTTTAGGCAAATGCTTTGCCTCTGAGCTATGCCCTCCAGCCCCAAGATGCCTATTTTAATGAAAGTAATTTTGTAATAGCTGTAATCTTTCTTCTGGAAGTATGTAGTATGCAAAATAAGGATTAATTCAAAGGACAGATTGATTATAAGCTCAAGTTTAATGAGAAAACTCAGTAATTCTTTTTTGTTTTAAGAGAATAAACCAGATGTGGTGGTGCATGCCTGTAATCCTAGCACTTTTTTTTTTTTTTAAATCCTAGCACTTTTAAGCTGAAGCAGGAGCATCACCTTGAGTTTAAGGCCAGCCCAGGCTATTTAGAGAATGCAAGGCCAGCCTGAACCACATAGTGAGACTGTGTCTCAAAAAACCAACCAAACGAAAAAGTATTTACTTTGGAAAATATGAAATATTATGGAAAGATATAGGAAGGCAGTCATCAATATAGAATTTTTAGCTAAGTTAAAGTCAAATATAACTTTTATCATTTGCTTTTTAAAAGTAAAGTGGGAAATGTGCTGTATTAATGTTATTGTGTAATCTTTGCAAATGTTCCATTGGACTTGGGAGAAGGCTGGCATAGAAAGGGCCTTAGACTGCTTAGATCGATCTGAATTGAGGACAAAGCTTTCTTAATGAGACAGAAGATCATTAAAATTGATTACTTGATGTCTGAACTCATATCCTCCATGCAAGTTTTAATTGAGTTTTACTGTATCCATAGTACAGAACTCTTAGGTACTATGGAATTCAGATACAAGTAAGAGGCAGTTGACAAGATTGTCTTCAAGCAGAAATCAAACTTACAAAGAATTAAAGCAAGACTATCTTACATTATAACTGAAATACACTTCGTTTTTTGTTAGTCTACCTCTAGGTAAAGTGAGAGGTTAAGGGACTCGTTTATGGTTGCAGTGAGTGATGACACTTAACTGAGACGCACGTGTCTTTAGTTGAAGCCAGTTACATTTTTTTTGTCACCCTATTTTCTTCATTAAGATTCCTGATTTTACAGTTACTTCTTCAGGGAGTGCTCTTCTGCTCTTCTGCTGATTTCTCAAGCTTTGCTTGAGAGCACATACCTTGGGCCATGTCTCCTGGAAATAATCTGCCTTGGTGCTTAAGATCATGGGCTTTGGAGTTTCACTTGTATTGAGTCCTGGCACTGTTACTCACTATCTGACTTTGGGAGAGTTCATTTAACCTCTCCCAGTGTGTTTCCTTGCCCATAAAATGTGGAAACACCTGGTTGATTTATAAGATTTCTGTAATTACGTGAGATAGTTTCCTAAAATAATCACAGATCCTGGGACATAGCAAGTATTCAGTAAATGATAGCTATTTTGTTTTTAAAACTTCAAATATCAAAGAGATGAACTTACTTTCAGAATTTAAGATACATATAATCTACTGTTGAATAGTATGTAATCTGATGAATTGTTGTAAGCTGAGTATATGTTTGTAGCCAGCATTTGAGCCAGGAAACGGGAATTTACTGACTCTCAGAAGGCAAAGAGCCATGCTATCATGATGGCTAACAGTATAGATTGTTGCATAGTATTCATTTATGTGGTTATGTCACATTTATTTAGCCATTCTACTATTTATGACATGGGTGCTTTTGGATTTCTGCTTACAGTAAGTCCTGACTTAATGAATGAGTTCCATTTTGGGAGAATGTTTGTAAGCTGGATTCATTTGTAAGACCAACAAAATAGGGCCGGGGATTTAGCTCAGTGGCTTAAGCACCTGCCTGGCAAGCGTGAGGTTGTGAGTTCGATCCCTGGTACCAAAAAAAAAAAAAAGACCAACAAAATAAGTGTTAAACACCTTTGACACAGATATACCATATAATGCATAAAAAACCCCAAATGTTCACATCGTCACTGCTCTTCATGTTGTTTATGGACATTCTGGTCTCTAATTAATACTGTGCACCGTGATACTGTACAGTATCACCCAGCAGCACAACTGTGACAATCTCCAGAAGACATGTGACTTTCTGCGATTTATTGACACATATGTAATGTGAGGTCTGTTTGTATCTGTGGAAGTTTGCAACTTGAATTTTCATTAAGTTGGAGATTTAATTTATTAGGAATAGTGCTGCTATGAGTATTATAGTGAATGGCTTTGAGTGAATGTTTCTATTGGATATTACCAAGGAGTGGGAGAACTGTCAAGAGTGTAGCCATGTACTCACCTTTAATAGAGGGAGTAGGAATGCTTATTTATTTATTTATTTATTTTATTTATTTGGAATTGGGGATAGAACTCACAACCTTGCGCTTGCCAGGTAGGCGCTCGTGCCGCTGAGCTAAATCTCCAGCCCAAGGAATGCTAATTGAAATGTCAATACAGCTGTGGTTTCATCTGAGCACGTATTGTCCCTTCCATTAGATAGTTATTGGGCCAGAGATAGGAATGGAAGAATCTGTGGGGATACTCGTCTGGTATTTTATTTCTAGATACAAAAATTTCATGAAGTATCACTGAATTATGTTTCTTGTACTCAAGGAGGTTGACAGTTGTAAGATGAGGGTCAAGTCTTTTTCTGTGTGCCATTTTCTAGGATGAGGAGAACAACCTTCTAGAGACAGAATATGGCCTTTCTGTCTATAAGGACCACCAGACCATCACCATCCAGGAGATGCCAGAGAAGGCCCCAGCTGGCCAGCTGCCCCGCTCTGTGGATGTCATTCTGGATGATGACTTGGTGGATAAAGTGAAGCCTGGTGACCGAGTCCAGGTGGTGGGGACCTACCGCTGCCTTCCTGGAAAGAAAGGAGGCTATACGTCAGGGACCTTCAGGTAAAAGGGCTACCATGAAGCGTTTGCAATACTAGTAGCAGTGTCTGTTTCTGGTATTATTCTTCCTCCAGTTTGCTGTATTCCAAAGAGCTCTACCCGACAGTGGAGCACACTTACTGTGAGATGGCATGGCTCCCCGCCTCTTGCCTGTTAGAAAAAGCTGTGACATTTAAACCACATTAAGTCAATATTGGTGATACGAGTATAGCCTTCTGGCTTACCTGGAACTTTCTTACTTGTTCCCAGATCTTTCCCATTTGTATTTCTGTCTGAATCTGTAAGTCAGCAGAGGATATATAAATTTCAGAGATGGAGTCATCAACAGCAACAATTGCTGTCATTGAGCAATTGACAGAGGCTCAATTACTGAGTTCAGAACAGCGTTTTCTTCCCTGAATTCAGTTGTCATGTTTATTAGCCTAAATGTCTTACTGCTGCTGGTAGCAGTACCTATAGATTTTGGGAACTGAATATTATAGCAGGCTTCTTCTTGCTCTCCTCTTTGTCCCAGGACTGTCCTGATTGCCTGCAATGTAAAGCAAATGAGCAAGGACATTCAGCCTTCATTTTCTGCTGAGGATATCGCCAAGATCAAGAAGTTCAGTAAAACTCGTTCCAAGGTCTGCGCATCTTTTAGGAATTTGAGGGTGGGAATGGATTTGCAGCGTTTTGAGTGTGTGGCTGTCTTTGTCAATGATCAGGAGGAAGGTGAGGGTTTTTCCCCCCTCTGAAATATTTGTTACTAGCTTCTTTCAGTTTTGTCTAATCAGCAAGTGAAAGAATGTTCTTGCCATTTGGCCTGCAATATTTTCTGTCTGGTTACCTGCTGGTCTCCTAAGTGAAACTAATGCAAATGTTTGGAGTTTGTCATTGTTACCATGAAGTCTTCTTTATTATTAAAGACATCAATAGTGCATTGTTCCTTAAATTTAGGATGTTATGTTACTTTTTAGTTCTCCAACTGTTACTTTTTTTTCTTCCTTTTCAAAGGCAAGCTGTCTACATTTAGAATTGAACAAAATGTAGGAATGTGTTGTAAAGATTACTGTTAAAATGCAGTACACATTCTTATTAAGCCTAGAAGGTTTTGAGCTTGGGGATGCTTTTTTTCTTGAAGATGAAGCATCTAAACAAATTGGCTTCTAAGCTACCTCTGTACCTACTTTTATAGCGGTCTGCTAAAGTGATTTGTCTTACAGCAGAAGCTTTTATAATTAAAACAGTGTTCAAATCTATATATTTCTTTAAGCATTTTCTGAAAGCAAAAATATAAAGGGGAGCTCTGGGAAACCATGTTGGTGCTTACGAGGCACCTTACTGCATGGGTTCTTTCTCCTCTAGGATATCTTTGAGCAGCTGGCCAGATCATTGGCCCCTAGTATCCATGGGCATGACTACGTCAAGAAGGCCATCCTCTGCTTACTGCTGGGAGGGGTGGAACGAGACCTAGAGAATGGCAGCCACATCCGTGGGGACATCAATATTCTTCTGATAGGTATGGTCTTGGGGATTTCCTTCAGACTCTTGCTTGTAACAATGAGGAGTGGGGTTGTGAGGATCTGTAATATATAAATTGTGTATTATGTACCTGGTAGTGTTTTAGTCCCATCAGAGAGCAAAAGGCTCAAATGAATCTTTTTAAAAATCAGCCTTCTCTGTTGTGCCAAGACCTGTGCTGTACAGGCAGAACCGAGTAGGGTGAGAGAGAATTCCCAGAGAATCCTTGACTCTTCCTGCCCCACAGGTGATCCATCAGTTGCCAAGTCTCAGCTTCTGCGGTATGTGCTTTGCACAGCACCCCGCGCTATCCCCACCACTGGCCGGGGCTCCTCTGGAGTGGGTCTGACAGCTGCTGTCACCACAGACCAGGAAACAGGTAAGGGTGTATGAGCCCTTGGCAAAGGCCCAGCATGACATTGAGCAGATCCTTTGAGTTTGTTTTAGGTACTGGCTTGTGTTCTGAGGATACAGTTGAAAGGGTAGTTAGGCTAGGTTATAGAGGACAGAGTACCTGCAATGGTGGGTGAATTATTCTAGACTTTGGGTGACACTGACAATATTTCCTAGAAGGTAACTTGGAAGAATTTGAAAAGAGGAAGCTTAGCAGTTTGGAGGGGCAATAAAAACGAAGATTGGACTGTTATGAACTAGAGGAAAGATTTTAAAGACCAGTGAAAAGAAGTTACTTAAATATGAGGTTGGGGATGAAGAGAGAGACTTTATAAAGAAGTTCGTGAGGGGCTAGCTTGGGGATCAAAGTGAGACAAAAAGATACTGTTCAGGTTGGAACTAAAAAGGTAACCCATCAAGTTTCCTGTAAGTCTTGAGCTGAAATTTCTTTACTGTATTCTCTTACTATAGTGAGATATATCTAGAAAGGAAATTGGAATGTCTACCCCCTGAATCCTATAACCTATATACCATGCACAACTTTTTTTTTTTTTTTTTTTTTTACCACTTTTCTTCCCAGGGGAGCGTCGTCTTGAAGCGGGGGCCATGGTTCTGGCTGACAGAGGTGTGGTTTGCATCGATGAATTTGACAAGATGTCTGATATGGACCGCACAGCCATCCATGAAGTCATGGAGCAGGGTCGAGTGACCATTGCCAAGGCTGGCATCCATGCTCGGCTGAATGCCCGCTGCAGTGTTTTGGCAGCTGCCAACCCTGTCTATGGCAGGGTGAGTGGAAATCACCCCTAGTTCTTGTCCTCATCTTCATTTGACTTTGCTGAGTAACTGGACTGAGTTTTTCTCTAGGGAAATAATAGGCTCAAGAGTAGGAGAAATTCATTATCTTACTGTCCTTGGTTTGGAGCAGTGGTTCCTGACATATTCTTACACAGCAGACTCCTTGAAAGCTAAAATTTATAAATAACTTTGCTAGAAATACAAAAAACAAAAAGTAGACAAAATGTTCCATGGTCTCAGAATCCAAGGAACTTCTGTTGTCATTAAATTCGAAGCGTACTGCATGTACAGAACAGAATTTCTGAACAAAACCAAGACAATACACAAATTGAAAGCCTTGCTTCTATCCTGTCCCTTTTCTAAGAGATAACCATTAATAGTTTGCAGATGAAAAGAAACAAAAATTTAAGCATGTGCTGTACCAGCAAATACACTAGATCCTTGTTCACAATTACCTCTTTGTTTTTAACATCACTGATATGCCAAGGTATCTTATGTTTTGTCTCCTTGGAATTTTTTTAAAACAGTTTTTCAGTATTTTATTATATAGACCAATGGTGGAGAACCTTTTTATTTTTACTTATTTATTTTTGAGGCAGGGTCTTGCTATGCAGTTCAGGCTGGCATTGGACTCATTATGTAACCAGACCTTGAACTTGCGGTGGACCTCCTGCCTCACTCTGAGTGCTAGGATTTGCCATTGTGTCCAGCTGTGGGAAGCCTTTCAGAGACCAAGTGCTCAAGCTGCTAGCGATGTCATCGCCAGGCACCACTACTTCTTTCCGAGCATGTACATGGCCCCTGTATGTGCTGTTATCTCATGCTTGTCTGCTGAGACAGTGCTGGTGACTTGGCTTGCTTGCCCACAGAGAGGGCTCTGCATGCCCTCTGTGGCACACGTGCTGTAGGTTTGCCACCACCAGTGTAGACCTATAGTAGCTTATTTAACTATTCTCCATTCAGTGGACATTTGTTCCTATCCCCCCATTACCAACTGAGCTATTAGAAATGAAGCTGTAATGAGTATCCATCTATCTGTATTTTGTAGTATTCTTCGAATCTGTAGTGTGAATACCTAACAGTGGAATTACTGGATTACATGTTACGCGCATTTTTGATTTGGCAGAGATTGACACGTTTTTAAAATGTTGCATCTTAATAATACTTACATTAACTAGTCCTTACACATACTTTAAATTTGTTACCTTCTTCCTTCTCTTTATAATGCAAGGCAGGTATTTTCATTTTATAGGTGAGAACCTGGAAGCGCAGGTTATATAGTTTGCTCATGTGCCACAAACTAGAGAATGGCAGAGACGGGATATGACTCAGAGCTCAAGTGGTATTCTGGCAGTCATAATCCCGCAGTGTATGGAACATTTATTTTGGTGGCTCTTTAGATATAGATATATGTGGTCCTTGGACCAGAGTTTTTGAATTGAAAACTCTGGATTGGAGGTATTTTTAGCTATGATTTAGAAATGCTATGATACGCCACCTGGGGCTGAGAACCATAGGTTTTTAAATTAATGGGAATGTAGGGTCTGAAATGTGAGCATAGTCAAAATCACTATTATTAAATTTAAAAAAAAATCACTATTATTACCCACGGGTTGTTAGAATGCTTCTGACAGTAAAGTGTATATAAGTGGATAGGCATCAGTCCAGTAGGCCCATAATTGAAAGATGACATATATGTTCTTAAATCTCAAGGAAAGGCTCCCTAGATTGCTAAATCGTTTATGGGTCACTGACCATCTTAGTTGAGATTTATCCTCTCAGTAAGGAACACCATAGACCCAGGTGCTTCTGACCTGTAAGCTAGCGGCATTGTCTTTGTGCCCCATAAGAGAGGAGGAGTCATCCTGTCAGAGCTGATCCTGACTTGGAAATGAGACGAGCAGGCTCAAGCCTGGCAGGATGGGGCTGGGAGTGACACCACGCAAAGCCTGTGAGAGGTTTCTGCAGGAGGAGGCGGGCTGCTGAGTTAGCCCACGTTATCTGGGCTTTAACCAGAGAAGGGTTGCAAGTGGAAGAGAGATCTACATATTTTAATAACTTGAAAATCCTTCCTTTTCACTACTTCCTGTCCGTTTTGTTCTTGATGTAACCTTTCATTCCTGCTCTCAGAATTGATCTGGCCCCATTGCCTTCTCTATTATTGTTGCCTCTACTTGCTTCTTTCTTGTGTTCCCCAGTATGATCAGTACAAGACTCCGATGGAGAACATTGGACTTCAGGACTCACTGCTGTCTCGATTTGACTTGCTCTTCATTATGCTGGATCAGATGGATCCTGAGCAGGATCGGGAGATCTCGGACCATGTCCTCAGGATGCACCGTTACAGAGCGCCTGGGGAGCAGGATGGTGACGGTGAGGCCATAAGAAGAACAGTGCCAAGGAAGGATCCTGAACCGACGTCATTGTCTGAGGCTCAACCCAGGGGATAGTGGTTCAGTGCAGATGCCTTCACTTCCCTGCTCTTTGGAGATTTTCTTAAGAAGTATCATCTTTTTTGTGTTCTAGAATACCTTTGAGTGTCTTCCATGGGCCATGCAGTTCCAGTTTCTTTATCATTTCCATGAGTTTGTGTTCTGGTTCCTTGCTTTGTAGTTCTTAATCTCTTGCCTTTCTGTGTTATGGAAGAAGTGATTTCCCTTAGGTTAATCTCCCTTCGTCTCTTTTCTCCTGTCTTGGGTTTACCAGCTATGCCCTTGGGTAGTGCTGTCGATATCCTGGCCACAGATGACCCTAACTTTAACCAGGATGACCAACAGGACACTCAGATTTATGAGAAGCATGACAATCTTTTGCATGGGACCAAAAGGAAAAGGTAAGAATTCCTTTTATCTCTCCCTTGGGGGAATTGAGATTTGCGTCCTATTAGAACACATGTATGTCTGAGTTTAGGGCATTGTATGCTGAGGCCAAGGTCATGCATGCATGGAGTCATAAGCATGTGGGCCTTTTGTCTTTTCTGGGTCCACAGATACACCTTGCCGGTTCTTTGTGGGTGGTTCAGTCCATGATCAGATGTTCTTCTAAGGTTTTGATGGCATATGCATTGAGAGTGTGGTATCTGCCTCAGACATGTCTTATCATTCATTGTGATTTATGGTGAAGGGTGAGTAGGTAGCAAGCACTAGAATTTTTTTTTTAGTGCTGGAGATTTTGCAAGTAGATTTGGTTGGAGGTGACGTGAGCTGATGATCAAAGTGTGAAATGTAGGATCATGTGTCACTGTTTTTGGCCATGGTGCAAAAGAAGCACAGCTGCTGCTATTTGGTTTAATTATACAGAATTTGGAGTCAGAAAACTGAACCAGAGTCCTCATTAGCTTCCTTGAGTCTTAGGTTTCCTACTTATAAAATAAGGCAGATAAAACTTATACGCTGCTTGCTACCTAAACTAATTTAAAATTAACACCTAAATCTAAGTAATGTGAAATAGCCTTTCTGGTCTATGTTCCATGTAAATGGTGTTTATGATCATGGGTTCTGGGAGGCAGGCATCTCTGCTGTGCTGCTTGGTCTTGACTTCTCTGAGAAGCAAGGCTGCTGTCCCAAGCAGGCAGTAAGGTGTGGCAGAGAAGTGAAACTCTGTGTATGGGCCCAGGGAGAAGATGGTGAGTGCAGCATTCATGAAGAAGTACATTCATGTGGCCAAAATCATCAAGCCCATCCTGACCCAAGAGTCGGCTGCCTACATTGCAGAAGAGTACTCACGCCTGCGCAGCCAGGACAGTATGAGCTCGGATACCGCCAGGGTAAGTGCCTAGGGGCAGCATGGCCCTGGGGGTCTCTTAGCTACGAGGCTGGGGCAGGAATCCCTGCCATCTGGAACTGTGGTAGCATTTCATTTTGTTACTCCTTCCTGGTCTGAAGGACTTCCTGTTGATACAGTTTTGATCATGTTGTTTGCCAAAGAAAAGTGAAGTAAGGATCCCAGAGTAATGTGCATATTGTTCAGCAAATATGAGTGACTTCTAGAACTGTTATAGGGTATGCTTACCATGCAGGGTGAAAATAACAGCTTAGATTCCAGTTGAGAAGGGAGAAAGGTATGTAGAAAAATCAAAGATACATATTTATAAATATAAATATGTGATTCTTATAAAAGAGTGAGAGAATTAATTTGAGTGCAGATGAAGATGCTAAGTGATTTTTCCTATATAATTCCCTGGTTGCAAGAGTATGAATGTCCAGGAAGAATTCCTGGAGTGTGCAATGTATGGTCTGGACTTTGATAAATAACCAGGAGTTAAGAACTGGTGGTTACTCAAAGTAGTTTCTACTAAGCCAATTTAGGTACCCTTGAATTTATTTAAATCTTTTGGGAGCATTGTAGTTCTTACAGGCTTTCATAGCAGAAAGACTCAAGTTCTTAGATTTAGACTTAATTCTGGGTGATTACCCAGCCTCACACCTGTTGTGTCTTTTGGTGTTCCTGCTAGGAACCCTGCAGGTACAATATGCTCAGAACACTGATGGAATCTGAGAGTAAGCTCTTGATTCCAAGATTGGAACTTGTAATGCAGTACGTAACCTTCAGACTCTGGTAACTTTTAAAATCAGTGAAGGGACTGGGGAAAGTATTTAGAGGTCATTTTTTTTTTAATGTTGGTGTGGAATTTAGAAAACTTGCAAATAGAAAAAAAGATACATCGCCGAAGTGTCACATAATGGGAGATGGGGAGATGTGCTGGACAGAACCTACCTTATGTTTGATCTCAGTCTGCAGTTAACTTTTGAACTTTGTACTAATCCTCTCACTGTGGGTCAGTTTCCTTATCCATAAAATTAGGTTATGTAATATCAGGATTAACTAACTGAAATTTATAAGATCCACAAGCCTAGGCATAACTTTAGAGATTATGATTTACTAGGCCAGCGATCCCATTCAGACAATAGCATTTTAAAAAGAAAAGCACTCTAGTTTGGTGTGCACCTGCCTTATGACAAGCACCTTCTCTCTGGACATCAGTGATTATGTCCAACTTTTAAAAATGTGCCCTCAAATTACCTCTCATGTCCCACCCCTTAGAGTGTTTAGAGTGAATTAAAACACACTTCATGGTGCTTTGTACACCTGCAAGGAGTGATTAGTTTTACCTTGTCACTTTTGTAACATTTTTAACCTTTTACCTTTCCAGCTGTTCGGTGCCTAATTTTCTTATCCCGCATTCACCTGCTCCTCCCTCCCTCAGCACACCCACATACATTTCTTTGATCTGTTTTCTCACTCTTTGAATTTTAAGTGGTATCCATAGAGAATAGGGAGCTCTTCCTCCTTAAGCTTTTCTGGCGGTGTCTTTATTTGCCTTTCTGTGCAGTAGGAATAGTGAAACTGGCCACAGAATTCTGTATAAATTATATTCTGTTCCTTCCCCAGACATCTCCAGTTACGGCACGTACACTGGAAACTCTGATTCGACTGTCCACGGCCCATGCAAAGGCTCGTATGAGCAAGACTGTGGACCTGCAGGATGCAGAGGAAGCTGTGGAGCTGGTCCAGTATGCTTACTTCAAGAAGGTGAGAAATCAGATGCCGGGGTGCAAGTGGCTCTTTGTAATAAGTCACAGGATGCGCTGACTTTTCTGCTCTCCATGACTGACATCTGCATTAGGGTTTTCAGCAGAAAATAGCACCTGTTGGGCTGGGGATGTAGCTTACTGGTAAAGAGCTTGCTTACCTAGCACATTCAGGGCCTGGAGTTCAGTCCTTCTCAATATGCAACAGACAAAACAAAGTTGCATTTGCCTGCCAGTGTTCTGTTTGCCTTGTTGCTTCCTCAAAACACATAGTGATTCTCAGCCTTGGCTGCATGCAGCTGAGCCTGACATCCAGAGAAAAGGTGCTTCTCATGAGGTAGGTGTACACCAAACTAGGGTGCTTTTCTTTTTAAAGTGCTGTTATCTGAATGGGATCCTTGGCTTAATCATAATCTCTATATTTATGAGTAAACTTGTATACTTTGTAGATTTCAGTGAATCCTAATATATCCTGATATTATTTACCTAAAATATTGATGCCAGGACTCCTAGAGATTCTGGTTTAATTGATGTGCCACACATTCAGCCAGCTGCTTCCTTGCATCTTTAACAAATTTGTGTTTCTAAAGCAATTACCTTGATAATCTCTCTGTTCCTTCCCTGGGCAGTCTGTTTGTGTCCCACTGGCACCTCAAACACTGGTGTCAAAATGTTGAACTGTCACAACTACATCTCCTTTCCTTCCCTAGTTTCTGTTTGCAACATTGCACCTGTTTTATAGACCACAGATCTCGGTGCTTTTACTTCATTTTCTTTGTTGCTCACCCCTTCCAGCATCTGATGAATTGTAGCTCTCAGAGATTTAGTTGTGAGTGTGATAGGCTTTTCCTGTTTGCTAGCTTTGGGGTTATCTTAAAATTCAATTAAACATCTAATTGCTAAAGAAATGAATTGTTGGGCTGGGGATTTAGCTCAGTGGCTTAAGCGCCTCCCTGGCAAGCATGAGGTTGTGAGTTCAATCCCCGGTACCAAAAAAAAAAAAAGAAATGAATTGTTTCCACCTTCACATTGTGGATAAATAACCTCTTTCCCACCCTCCCCACTTGGTAAACATTTATGGAGTCCTGGACTATGTACCAGGCCTCCTAGAATTTTTTTAACGTGTTCAAGATAGGGTCATAATTCATACATCTCACTGTCTGGTGGTGTGAACCATTAGTGGTACATGCACGACTGTCCCATTGGGCAGCTATTTGTTAATTTTGTTAGTAAAAAGACCAGTAAAAGTGTGTGGAGTAGATCCGTTTGTACCACCAGTGGTGCAAGCCGCTGATGGATGGTCATACATGTACCACTGGTGGTTCAAGCTGGAGGAATATGTTGAAGATGCACCTCAGGCTATTGTTTTGCCCCTGGTTCTGGAAGCTGGGGGCTGGAGGGCCTAGGTAAGCCATTAGAAATGTAGAAGTCATTTCTGCTGATAGTATAAAGGGAGCTCTTACTCAGATTTCTTAATTTGGTTCCCTGTCACCAGTGACCTCTCCAGCTCTCACATTTGCCTTGGCTTTAGGTTCTGGAGAAGGAGAAGAAACGTAAGAAGCGAAGTGAGGATGATTCAGAGACAGAGGATGAAGAAGAGAAAAGCCAGGAGGAGCATGAGCAGAAGAGGAAAAGGTAAGGTGGGGCAAGGCAACGTGAGATAAAAAAGACTCTAGCTTGGGCTCGAAGAGGGGTGGAAGGTGGGTCTGGTGCTGCTTGTTGACGTCAGGTTCTTCAGGGACCTGCAGAGTTTGAGGATGAAGATAACCCGAGCAAAGGAAGGCAGGAATAAGCCCCTCTGTTGCATTTGGTATGATGCTTTGGACCCTTTACCTGCTTTTAAAGATGTGCTAAATAGTAGGAGCAGTAACCTACTCACTGCAGGTTTTGAAGAATATACTTCAAAATTCATGCAATTGTGTTTTTCCCTTGTGTCTGTGACTGAACTTGTAATAAGGATGGGTGATAGGGAAAAAGAGCTAGGTGTGTTGGCCGATTTGTATTTATTCTAGTCTAGAGAATGTCTTTCTGAAAAAGCAGCAGTTTGTAGATGATTCCTGCTGTTTTCTTTGAGGTCCAGTGTGCAGGATAGAGCTACCCGAAACCTTTTTTCCTTAGCTGCTGTGTGGGTATTTTAGGAGGAAGACTCGTCGGTCAGATGCCAAGGATGGGGGCTCCTATGACCCCTATGATTTCAGTGACACAGAGGAGGAAATGCCTCAAGGTGAGCAGATATCCTCTGACTGGTCAAAGAGGTTGTTGTTTTGACTCTTAAAATTTGCTCTGTGCTCTGTATTTGCCTGTCTGGTTCCCTGCTTAAGACTTTGTGCCCAAGAGGCTTGTTCCAGGCAAGTTTCAGGGGAAATGTTTCCACAGTGAAAACTTTGTTCATTGTTTGCCTCCTTCTGAATGAACTGTGATCTTGCTCTGAGCCTCAGTGGGAGCACCCCTGTGTTGAGGCCCTCTCAGCTAGCTCAATTCCTGTATCATCCTATTGGGGATTTCTCTTTCTTAATTGCTCTACCTGGCTCTATAAGAACACTGGAAGCAGGAGGAGTGTTAACATGTTCAGTGATAGGTGGGGATTGCAGAAAGTGACCTTCCTGATATTACTGGAAATGGTTTGACCTTGCTGTCTTCCCCATTTCTGTGACCTTTAATCCACTAAGTACATACCCCGAAGACTGCAGAGTCACAGGAGACATCGAAGACTGCAGACTCGCAGGAGACCCAGGAATCCCAGAAGGAATCCCAGAAGGTGGAGCTACACGAGTCCAGGTGAGTTGGGGAAGTTGGTCTTGTACTTTGTGAATTCCTGCCTTGATGAGGCCTAGCCCCAGGGAGAGGGTGCCTGGCAAGTAAAGCCCCTGCGGAGTGGGGCACACGTGCTGCAGCATACTGCACCTGGCTGTTTGTTATCATTGATTGAAAGTTCTAAAAGATTCAGCATCACTATACTAGGATTTTAAAACATTTTGCACTCTTATTATACTGTCAGATTTACCGGAAAGTTGCAAGGATAGTATAAAGGAGTCTTATGTAATTTTTACCCAGAATTCCTGTTTTCTTTTGCATGTACCATATGCTTTACTGCCTTTGTGGGAATTTGAATTACTATGTTGTGAGATCAGGGAGAAGACTAAGCAAGGTCAAGATTTCTATCTTCCTATAACCTTGGATTCTTCTTGTAAAAATACATAGTGTTTTTTTTTTCCCCCATAAATTCTGGTGTTTTGAGATAAAAAATATTTGCTAGAGTTTCAGGAAACAGTTTTTTTCTGTCTGTAAGGGTAACCTTGTCTGTCTCTTCTCCCGTTGTGGGCAGGTTGAAGGCCTTCAAGGTAGCCCTCTTGAACGTGTTCCAGGAAGCTCACGCACAGTCGGTGGGTCTCACTTGCCTCACAGAATCCATCAATCGGGACAGGGAAGAGCCCTTCTCTGCAGAGGAGATCCAAGCTGCACTGGACAAGATGCAGGATGACAACCAGGTCATGCTGTCTGAGGGCATCGTCTTCCTCATCTGAGAAGGTCTCATCCTGAGCTGCCCTCCCTCCGCCTTTGTCTCTGCCTTCACTCCCCAAGTAGCAGTGTTAAATTGAACTGAAGCTGAGGTGCACAAGGTGAGGAAGATGGATCAGGACTTGCTGGCAGCTTTGGGAATGGATGCCGATGGCTGTCATGGGGTGGAGAACCGGAAGCGGGAAAGGACCAGAACTCTGCTTCTTCACAGCAGAAGGACTGGATCGTACGCCATTCTCCATCCCCGGACAGATTGTGTGTTATTTTATATAAACATGACTTTTGAGTATGTTTGTGGGCACACAGTTTCTGTTTATCCTTTCTGTGTTTGTGGCTAGTGGGCTTTTTGTTGTTGTTTGTTTTTTTCCTCTTGAGCACTTTGGTCTGGAAAAGGCTTAGAGTTTTATGCTGGTAGAGAGTGACACTGAAACAGGCTGTGCAGGCCAAGATAGCATTCTTTGCAGACTAATATGTGTTTTTGACCTAAATATTTAGGGCACTGAATAAAAGGAACTGCTTTGTACACTATGTGTTAATACTTCATGCTTTTATACACACATTTAGTTTTGTTTTTCTGGAAAATAGCCTGTTGGGTTTGCTGCTGTTGCATTTGCACCAAGACCTCACAAGGTGGCAGCAGCCTGCTGTCATTTCTTTGTGGGGGTTATGTGTATTTTCCTCCGCAAGAGTAGCACGTATCTTAGCCCTGATTGAGCAAACCAGATCCTGCCGATTTGGAGTAGCTAAAAGACCACAGGAGGCTAGTGAGTGAAAGTCCAGGAGAAGAATTGACCCTAACATAGAAAAATGATACATTTTGTCACGTAATGCTCATTTTGCCCATAAAGAGATCCCCTTATAACTTTAGAAGTTACCTAGTGGCCTGCCTTTGGGGCTTATTAGCCTGTTTGTACAGAAGGTTGTGGAAAGGCCAGCACAAGACTTCTTTGCTACTGTTGTGTGGCTTGAACAGCTTCCAAAGAACTTCTAAAGTTATACAGAAGCCTGGGTCATGTAGATTGGAGGCCATTTCCCCAGTGCCTGCTCTCAGCTGTAAGGTTGTTGAGGTACTTCTAACTTTTGGCTGGGGGCTAGCCCTTTTAGCAAAACCACAAAGCCAAAGATTTTCTTTGGCTTTTCACGACAAAAGGATTTTTTTAATGAAGGATGAAGTTATTGGGGAGTTTAGTTTCATTTTTGTGGCTTTATTTTCCCACTGATGTGAAGTCCAGGTCCTATTCAGAGAAATCTAGAACACAGTTTCAATGGAGGGTGTCGTAGTCTGCTAGGAGGAACTGGATATTGAATCTGGTAGTGAGTCAGAGTGGTGCAAGGTCTAGCAGTGGGGCCAAGGGAGGACTTCTGGCTGAGGGCAGTGGGCTAAGAACGTGCATGTGTATTACATGAGCATTTTAAAGAGAGTTTGTTGTGTAACAAATGAGGGCACATACAATAGCAGGAATTGAGGGATACCACGAGTATCTCGAGGAGGGTTGGGGCTACTTACAGGCTACTACTATGAAAAACTAGGGCTTTTAGGGGTCTCAAATGATCTGTTTTAGAGGAGATCTTTATCCTTTGCCTTTGAGGAAACAGGCACAAAGGGAGAAGTAGTTGCACCCAACATTTTGGTAGTTACACATGTCTTAATGACTTTCTTGTAACTGGAGCAAAATACTTTTAACACCCACAATGTAAAGTAGGAGAAGTTTATTTCGGCTCATGGTTTTTAAAGGATTCGATGCATGGTCTGCAGAAAGGGTATTAGTGAAAAGCTGCTCTCGTCTTTGCAGCCTGGAGGCAGAAATAAAGTAGGAGCCCTGGAGAGACTTATACCCTTCCAGGTCACACCCACAGTGACCTCTTCCAGCCAGAGCCCACCCGCACCCCAACAGCACATTTAGCCCTGAACTCTTCATTAGATTACTGATGTCATTATTCCAAAAATCTAACATCTGACTACCTGAGGCTTTGGATGCATCCACACCATCACACAGGTTTACCTTTTTGACCATTTCCGCCCTCTTCCAGCTAGCCAAAGAATAAAGATAGTATGTCCAACTGCTACAATTGATGTTTTTGTAAAATTTTTTTCTATTTTGGTTTTTTGTGGTGCTAAGCATCAACCCCAGGGCCTTGCGCATGATGAGTAAGTGCTCTACCAAAGAGCTGCATCCCAGCCACATTAGTAGGTGTTAATTGTATTAAAATAGCTGAGTTCAGGAACTCAATGAATATGTTGAATTTTAAGGAACTTTCATGTATCGTTTCCCAACTTGTAACATGAAAGAAGTTGGTGATTTGCAAGTGGCTCTGTCCAGGACCTGGTTTAGGAATCTAAGAGACTCAGGCAGGTTCTCAGCCCACAGACCAGTTGTTCCACTGAGGGCAGAAAAAAGTACTAGATTTCCTATATGCTTCATTCCAAAGGGGAAGTTTGCTTACATGTAGGCGTACCATCTGAAGTAGTTGAAATAATTTGTGGTGCTTCGAGGAGTAAGTTTGTCTATCTTGAAAAGTCATGGTACCTTACTCCTTCACTCTTGGAAAAATAAAGTGTCAGTATGAAAGGATAGTTTTCAAAGTAGTCCATTTGGTGATAGGCACTTGCTTAGCATGCCCTGTGCCCTGGGGTCAGTCCCCAGTATTCCCTTGAAAATCCACAACAACTAAAACAATTGATTTCACCTTTCTCCTTGTGGTGTCCCCGACCTCTTGCCTCTCCTATCTTTCTGCTCCTTGATGGCATCTGTCCTCCAGTCTGTGGCTTGGACTTGAGCACTTCTCATGGGGAAGACCATTACCTAGGGCTTGTGACAGTAGATTCTTACGCTTTCCCACAACAGTTAACAAGGTAGGGTCAAGGTAGGGTCAGAAAACATGGAGGAGAAAGTGGACACTTAAAGATACTGTAATCCCAAATATTGTGTACAGTCATCCAAGTATTGTAATCCCTTTTCTAGTCTTCCTCTCAATCCAAATCTATAGAGACGTTATTGGAATGCCAGCAAGTTAATTCCAATCTACCACCTCCAATGCAACTCATGGCGAGAGTAAAGACATCAAGACATATTCCAAGTTAAGGCCAGCCAAGGGGTCCTAAATCTAATCCCCATGAGGAGGTGCAGACAAAGGCCCCGATCCTAGGCCCCTCCCAGAATTTATTATCCTGTGAAGAAGGGGGTGACTTGAGGATGAGTGACAGTGAGGATGACGGGAATTATGGGAGTAACTTGAGCTGGCCAGCTAGGTGGGGAAAAAAGCATCTCTGCAAAATGCAGAGATAAGGGTATGCAGAAGGATCAATTTGCATAATTCAATTAACGTAGCAACTGAATTGTTTTTGGAGGCTGTTGCTTCAGTTTCTGATTGTCGTGGGGAGTCACAGCCTCTTTACCTTGAGGTTTATACCCAGTTTGACATTCCTGGAGCTGACTGGCTCTAACATCCCACTGTACTGTATATTTTAGAGAGAGCACAATGCGAGGAAACAGGAGACTGCCTGATGCTTTTAGAGATTACATACCAGCACCTCCACTAGCCTTGTTTGTAATGCTTAGAGTCAGTTGAAGAGAGAAGGAAATACCATAGCTCTGTGCATCTCAGTACAAGGAAATCAGTCTCGATAATCAAAGTTTCAGCAATTGTTTTGCATTTAAGGGGAGTCACTCCAGTTGTTTCCTACAACAGAAATAAAAAAAAATCAGCTGGTTGTTTTATTTCTTCAGAGATGTGTACTAACTAAACTTTTCTGTCCCAATGATCCCAGACTTCTTGGGGTTAGGTCTGTCCAAAGGGTTTGCTCAGTGGGTTAAGGCTGGATGCCAGTGTCACCTATGTTCTTGCTGCCTCAAGATACTCAGGGATGGAAACCACTACAAAGCAGTTCTGAGCAGGATTTAAACTTAACTAACTGACTTCTGTGTTTATCTGTGAGTTTGGCCTAGGCCTAGGCCCCTTGTCTGGAGATGGGCAGTGGATTCATAGTAAGTGAACCTCTATGAATCACTAGTCCTGGCTGAGACCTGTGGTGGCCTGTGATGCCAGAGATGCCTCAAAAGGCAAAGTAAGGTCACAGCTGAGCACACCTGGCTCCAACCCCAATTAAGCAGATAGAGACTGCAGCTGCAGGCATCTCACTCATGCTATCTCATTCCCACCATAAATGTCATCAGGGAGATAAGACAGTTCTCCTAAATTGACATAATTTACTACTTGAAGAAGTCTTTGAAGTGACTCCCAAGGTCCCACTCAGTTCCTATGCTTTCCTCAGTATCCCCTGTGTTTGAGAACCTAATAAATACGGGCCTCCCAGAGAAGCTCTTTGTCTCAGCTCCAAGAATCTTGAACTCTGCTAGAGAGTTTTGATCCTGGAACACTAAAATCATACTATTTGTCTCATTTATTTAAGCCTTGGCTGTATATTCATTTGGGAGATTGAGTATCTTGGCCAGGTCCCTAATAACTCAGAGCTAGTAACAGCCCTGCATTGAGTTTACCCCCTTCTCTGCCTTCACTCCCTTCCTCTGAAGTCAGGCAGTGCCACTTCTGCTTTCTTGAAGGGGATGGGGCAGTCTGCAGTCTGCAGTCTGCAGAGGAAACTCAACCGGAGAGCCAGCAGCTAGCAAATGATAATGAGGCCTTTGCTGCTCCTTTCAGGCTCCTTTCCCAATGTTAAGTTTTTGAGTTCTGTGCCAGGTTAGAGTTCTAAGGCCAGCCACATCCTTAAAGGGAAGTGCATGGTTTCTTTGTCTGGGAAGTGAGTGGTTGAACTATGAGGTCTTTTTGGTAATTATATATGTGACGCAATGACCACTGTCACTTCTACTTACAAGATATCTTAGTCTTGGCACCACGGTAAAACCTGAGTCACTCTGCAAAGAGGTCAGAATGGGTCTCTTGTCACCTGTTAGTCATTCCTCCATAGCCTTTGAGGGTGCCCATTTGCCATGTAACCTACATACATACTCCCACATACTTTGTTATTTAAATTTAAAAAATTTTTTTTTAATTTTATTTTTTTGGTACCGGGGATTGAACTCACAACCTTGCGCTTGCCAGACAAGCGCTTATGCTGCTGAGCTAAATCCCCAGCCCTATGTAAATGATTGTTATATTGTTTAGGAAATGATAAGAAAAAGTATGTACACTACAGACACTGTTGGAACGTTTTCGATCTGGGTTTGGGCGAATGAACAGATACCAAGCCTGTGGCTACAAAGGACTGCCTGCCTTTTAAGGATCTGATTTCTGTGCTTCTCTCTTTTTATGCGTAGCACTCTAGGATTTTTCCAGTGATCTCAAGGGATTTTACTTAATTCCTAGGAAAGACTTACAAAAAAGTTAATTTTAATTCTACTTTAATTTGCTGAAATATATACCTACTTTACTTTCTTTTTAGGTCTGACATCTCAGTGATGCATCTTGGATTCTGGCTGGTCCATTATTAACCAGCATGCAATCCTAGCTCATTTTCTTGTCTTTCCTCAAGGGAGAGAATTAAGATTCTAAATTCTTTTCCTGAATATTTTTACTATTAAGTCCTGAGTATTTTCCCATAGCTTGTAGGAGGATATTAGCTTCTGCTGAGATTTACCATTCTGATAATAGTTTTCCCAGCACGTACTTTTTGCAGCAACCTAGGCCTTCCATGTTTAAGTACCGCTATTTAACCTTGCTGAGCACCTTGCACTAGAAAGGTCAGCTCATGAAGTCTGCTGTTCCTAATTTAAGTGAATGGACCCTGGCGTGAGAGCTATAACCAAGCCCAGTAAAAATCTCCAAACACAAAGCGTGTAGTTGGAATTTAACCACTATATACATAGTTCCATTATTTTGAAAGCACTGTTGTAACCGGCACTGCACAATGGAGCTTTAAAAGTTAGATTTTTTTTTCTTTTAGAGAAGCAACTTCTCCAAGCTACCTTCTGCTGAGCACGTAACCAATACCCGCTCCTCTCCTCAAACCAAAGGAAGTGATAGAAACATGGCTGATAATCCAGGCCTTGAGACTGTTTTCCTTTCTACAAGCAAGGGGAGAGTGAGCAGATGAGTAAGAGTGACACAGCAGGCATGGAGATTTGCACTCTCTCTCTCTGTGTCCCCTGCCCTCTGTACCTTGCTATAAAGTGACCCTTACCCACCTGTACACAGTGAGGTGGTGATTGAGGCAAATGAACCCCTCCATCTCCTCAGGGATAGCTTTGAATAAAACCTTTTGTCCTTCTTACCAAAATATGAGGCTTCCTTATTTAGTCACCAGTCAGCAAATGAACCTGACTATGAGCCTAAGTGGCTGGTAACACTGTAACTCACAAAATAATAACAAGGGGTATTTGGAAAAATAAAGAACAAAAAATAATCTTATGACCCTAATGTAAAATAGTATAATTTATTTTTGATGAATTTTAAAGCCAATTTTGAGAGTGATTCTTCACAATATATTCAGTTGCATCAGCACATTTCAGATTAGGCATTTAAGATTGAGGCTTGTCTGTGGGAATTTAGAAACAACATTTTTTTAAACTTTGAAAATCTGACTGCAGAAGAAATGCAAACATTATTGTCAAGGCTGGGGGCCTGGAGCAATATTTTTGCAGGTGAAATCCCCAGGGGAAAAGAAGGCACATGGGCAGACATCAGTTTGAAAGGCAGGCAGCAGCAAGAAAGAGCAACTGCATCTGTATTGTTTATTTCAGATATATGCCACTATCACTTATTTACGTTCTTGTATGAATGCACGCATAATTATCTAATGCTGAGGTATGGTTCCATAAGTTTGTCCTGCTCTATGCCTGTGCAAGATAGTCCTTACATGTCCTCAGCTGACCTGAGCTTTGAAACCACAGCATCCCCCACAATTACCAATCACATATAACTCTAAAGGATAATATTAAATAAATTGGAGTCAACATAGGATGATATGTATAGATTTCCAAGATCCCAAGCAATGCTAACTCCAAAAACACTTCATGCATGTAGGTGATTGGATGAGAAGTGGTTATGTTACAATATGCTAAGCACCATATAAATGATCTCATTAAATCTTCCCTACCTTCCTATGACATGAATTTTATTAACTCTGTTTTATAGAAGAGAAAATAGTCTAGAGGATTAAGTAATTTCTCCAGGGTTGAATAGCTAGTAGGTAGTAGGCTGCTTTGATTTGTACCTGCTATGTACCAAGTAGCAAACTGTGTGCTCCCTTTAAAGGCGAGGTTATAGGGTCAGAGCTACAGCTGAATGAAGCTGGTGGACTAGAGACCAAGTTTAGTGTGCTGTAGTCTGGGTATCAGTGTTAAGATATGAAATCAAAGACCTTCTAGAGCTGCTTGAACTTTTAGCAATCTCAGAAATTTACCCTGAGGGCAAGGAATCCTATCTGACACTGACTGGTGTTTGCCATTTCGGTAGTACCTAAAATTCAGAGTTATTGAGGTGGTTTAAAATTTCTTCTGTCAGAACTGAAATCATACCACAGTGATATATGTGCACCCATGTTTATAGCAGCGCAGTTCGTAATAGCCAGATCTTGGAAACAATCTAAGTGCCCATCAACTGAGGAATGGATAAAAAAGTTGTGGTATTTTTATACAATGGAGTACTACTCAGCTATAAAGAATGATCACACTGAGATATTTATCAATAAATGGATGCAACTTGAGACCATACTCATAAGTGAAATAAACCAAACTCACATGTATAAATACGTATAGTCTCCCTAGTGTGAGAAATGGTAAGAGTACGTAAGATTTTACGGTAATTGTGATTCCCCATTACATAGCTTTTAATGTTTTCATTCATCAGTTGGAATGGTTTTATTTTGTTTTGTTTGACTTTATTATGTGTGATGGTATGAACAGCTGTTTTGAAGAAAACAAAACATTATGGCAGCCATTGCTAATTTAATATCATCTTGCTTTGAAGTCCTACCATGCTTTTATTCTTCTATTACCATTGGTTCTATCATGTTGTGTCTTATTGGGATTTTAATATATGTGATAGTATAAACAACTTTTTATGGAAAATGAGATATTATAGTAGCCATTGATCATTTTCTGTTGTTCGGTTCAGAATACCCTGTAATTCTTTCATTCTTTTGAATGGTTTTATAATATTTTGTTATGTTTGATAATATTCTGTGTGAAGCTATGCTCAACTATTTCAAAGAAAGAGACATTATGGTAGCTACTGTTAATGTCCAGTTTTCTTGTTGTAAAGTGCTGTGTTGCTTATGTTGTTCTGTTCTGATCTGCTCTGTTCTGTCCTCTTTTGTTTCATTCTCTTTAAAATAAAAAAAATTTTTTCTTCTGTCAGATGTGGTGTTGCATACTTTGGTCCTAGCACTCAGGAGCAGAGGCAAGAGGATCATAGCAAATTTTGAGGCCAGGTTGGGCTACATAGCAAGACCTCATCTCGAAAATAAAAACCTATTACTAACATATAGCAGATGTAGAAAAGGTAACTTCCCATCACTGTTATTGAGGACAAGAAGTTGGTAGGGGAAGGTATCTAAGAGCTATCATTGGAACCACCTGGCCCGCTATTGTTTTCATTTAGCTTAATACAAAAAAGTATATAAGATGACATGCAAAAGGTAAAAAGGGCTCAGAATTTAAAAAGCAAACACCGGTTTCAATTCTCAGCATTTCAGAGAGCAGGCTGAGTTGCCTGTATCACATTTGGAAGATGCTGCTTTCTGTAAGCTTGATCCTCTGGCAGCCCCCTACCTCTCCACCATATGCTGGCACCTGTGTACCAGTAACCCTCTAAACTGCATCTAAAGAACACAATTTTACAGCTCTGGAATTGGAGCTTGAAGATCTGGAGCTGAAAGCTCTGTTATTTAATACTGTAGTAGTTCCACTTGGGACAATTTTCATGAGCTCTTTAAATCTGTTTTCTAATCTGTGCAGTAGAGATTTATCATAATTTCCTTATGGGATTCTTGTGAGAACCAAATAAAAAATATCTGAAAGTGCTTTGTGAACTGTATAGCTTGATCTACAATGTAGGCTACTAATATAATTATTTCCATCTTTTGTCCAAGAAAGAACTGTTAGAGCTAGGTCAGAGAAAAATGTCCCTGGAATTGAAGAGAGAAGCATCCTCTCATTTATAAAGGGAGATAAGAAGCCAAGAGGCTTGGGGCCAGACGTCACAGTGGCTACCTGTAGGAAAGCCGCTCAACCTCCATCAGCAGCTGAGAGGGTTGAGACAGCTTGATTGTGAAGATCTAGGCAGTTCCGAAAGTCTCCACTGGAGCAGACAACAAAGAGCTGTTTTGCCTGCCTGAAAGGGTCCTCTAACTTGGCTGACAGCTCGAGGGGTGCTCTGTAGGATGTCAAGTATCGCAGGGTCCTAACCAGCTGGGGTATTCTCTTGAGCCATTTGCTTATCAATCCACATAACTGAGACACTAACATGCAAAAATAAGTGCTGGGGACTGTGGTGCCAAGAACCTTCTCAGAGTCTGTGCTTTCTTTTTTTCTTTCTTCTTTTTTTTTAATTTAAAGAGAAAAAACAAAAAAGAAAACAACCAAACAAAACAGAAAAAGGGTAGCAACAATACAGAATTCCAAAGGCAAAAAATAAAAGAACCACCACAACAACAACAAAACAAAAACAACACTAAGAAATCACCACTTGATAAGTTACATACTGTCATCATTGGAAATAGTTGTTCAGGTTATAAAATTAAAGCACACAAAGTAGATATTCAAACAGTGAGACTATTAACAGTTCTGTTCAACAATCTAACAAAAACAGTAATGTGGTCGTCTATCTTACACACTTAAACATACATGCAGTTATATCCTGTAGCTCAGTGTATGTCTTGCCCATCTTCCCATTGCCTAGCCTCCAGTCAAGGCAGCAGAGAGCAGTGTGACCCGACCCCTTTTGGACTGGGAGCACAGGCCCTCTGCCCTGTGTGTCTGGGAGGCAGAAAGGAATAGGCATAGGCAACCTGCTTTTCCTTGGCTGGTGTTTCCCTCTTTCCTTGTTTCCTCTTCCATGCATCCCTCAAGCTGTCACCTCTGCAAAGATGATGAACCGTCCCTCACAGGAAGCCCATTTCACCCTGTCTTAATTTGGGCATTTCTACCCAAATTAGGAGACTGAGGATCACCATTCTGAGTCATATCCAGGCAGGAGTGAAAGTGACACATTTCTCACAAGTGTGGCTGTCTTAGTGCTCTCTCTCCTCCACTGATTATTTTCTTTTTAATCAGGATTGTCATGAAAAACGTCCAGTTATTAGACACAATTTTTAGCAATAGGAATCATGCAATTTTCCACAAAAAGGAATAAAATCTGAAGATGGGGCAGGGGGTAGAGGGTAGGATACCCTGCTTCATATACATATGTGACACACCTGCTCCTACTTCCATGTCATGACTGAGATGTTATGATTAATATTCCACTTGTTTCCATAGGATCCTAAAGTGAAAGGGACCTTGGAGGTGGTCCAGTTAAAAGGGTCACCTTTGTGCCCCTCTGGAGCATCATTGCCAGTTGCTCATCATTCCTTCATGTGACCATCTGATGACAGTTTAATTCCTTTCCTGTTTGAAAAACTTCCCAAATATTTGAAAACAATACTGTCAGTATTCTTCAAAATAACCCTGCCTCAGTAATTTGGCAACTTGTATGATACATCGAGAAGTGAAGCTGTTAAGAAATTGGGTGCAAGAGAAAATAAAACATTATCAACAAAATCAAATCAAGTGAATATTTATTGAGCACCAGGTATGAAGAGAATAATTTGCTGGGGGTCTAAGAGAGGCGGGAATACAAAAAGGCAGAAATCATCGTTGTCTCTTTTAGAATTTAAAATCCAGAGAACAGATTAGTTGTAAATTCTTGAAAATTTATAAAAAGTATACAAATAGCCATTCAAGTAGGCAATAGAAAGGTTGACTGGTTAGTTCCTAAATGAAATGTCATGAGAGTAAACTGAGAATTCTGAAGAGGGAAAGACACAAGCAGATTTTTAGTAAGAGTCTATAGATGTGGATGAGGCTGGGAGTTTGCATCGAGCTCCCATGAGCAGAGAACTGAAGTGGTCATTGCAGAACAAGAAATTACCCCGCAGAGGGTGAGGACTCAGAAATACAAGACACTTGCGGAGCCAAAGCTGAAAATGTAGTTTGCTTTGTGTGATGGTTTATATCTAGATATCTCCTAAGAACTTCATGTGCTTTTGGGAACGATTGGATTATGGGGGTTTATAGCTGCCTTGTCGTTAGGAGGTGGGATCTGGTTGGAAGAGGTTCATGGACTAGAAAGGTTTATTTCCTTTCCTGGTTCTTCTCTTCCCTGGCTGCTTCACAGTCACCATGACTTAAGCAGCTTCTTCTGTGCTATGCCCCTCTGCCATGCTCTCCTGGCTTCAGACTCTGGACTGAAACCTTTACTATGAGCCAAGACAAGCCTTTTCTTTAATTTGTAGGTGTCAGGTACTATGTCTTAGTGATGAGAAAAATGATTTTGATAGTTTATGTGGAAGTTTTGGGAAAGGAATCTGCTTTAATAAATTAGGTCAAGAAAATGCATGAGATTTGAGCCAATGTATAAGGAATTGGTAATTTATTCTAGGGCTAAGAATAGAGTGCAAGTTCAGCTTTCTGGCCTGTGACTTGCCAGCCCAACTCACCATCCCAAAACTTTGTTGGTTGTCAGTATGAGGACTGGGGGGGGAGGTACAGGAGTAAAATTTGCTGATCCCTGATTCCTGCATAACCCTGGTAGAAACACAGAGGAGAAACTTCAGTGGGAGGAAGACAGGAAGTTTGACAGTGTTTGACTCTCTGCTGGGCTTTCCCCGGGTATCACATTCTTGTGTGTTGACTAATTCCATCCACCTCAATGCAGGAAATGCAGGACCTGGCTGCCAACTGAGTCAAAGTCTGCACGGAACTTGGTGGAGCTGTAGCATAGTTACTAAAATAGGCCATGGCCAGAGAGGCCTCGGCAGAATTTTGACCCAGAACAGCCTCAGTTTCCTAGTTTCTTCATATTCACATTTGCCAAAAAGCCTTCCAGAGTACAGAATAGGTATGGTGTCAGCTAAGAGGAAATGAAGTCCTGAGATTTTTCTTCTTATCTCAGTAGCCTTTCAAGGATGTTTGTTAGTTTCTCAGTTTTAGAAAATGCACTCAGTGACTCCACTGCAGTTTTGTGAGGCTCGTAGCACTTCTTGATGTTCCTTAAAGCAGTGCGTCGCAGTCTCATGTGATGTGAGTCATGTGGGCATCTTGTGAAATCAGTCTGATTTAGTTGGTGTAAAGTGTGTGCCCAAAAGTGTGTTTTAAACAAGGTTCTTAGGGCTGACAAGTTGGATTTTGTTGGTTCTGGGACCAACTTTGAGCAAGGTTCCCCTAGACTGCAGAATCAAGGGTAGTGCTTGCTTTCTCTGTCCAAAGCTTGCTTGACCCATGCCTGCTGCCTCCCCTCCCGAAGCTGTGGTCCTGCAGCTGATGTCACTTTATGTAGATATTATAAGAATTTTTTGAAAAGGAAAATGTTACCTTACACTTAGAAGTCATGAGAGAATTAAAGGCCAATGTAGATATGGAAATAATTCGAATACTAGACCTAAAAGTTCTGTAGTTGTATTAGTCAGTTTTCATCACTGTGACAGAATAACTAAAACAGCTACCTAGTGGAGGAAGGTTCATTTTGGCTTAGAGTTAAGAGTTTTCGGTCTCTAGTTAGCTGACTATTGGGCCTGTGATGAGGCAGAATATCATGGCAGCGAGAGAAGCCGAAGTATGTGGCAGAGCACACCTGGCTACCTCATGCAGCCAGGAAAAAGTGACAGCAAGAAGGTAATGGGGAGAAGGAGATGGAGATGGTTGTAGGAGACCACCTGGATGGCTGTCCTTGAATACAGAGCAATTACCTCCGCTTTGGCTAAACCTGGCTTCATCTCCATGTACTGATATGTACAGAGCTGGCTAAGCTATTTCCTTTTCCCTTCAACTGACAATGTAAATAGGGCGAGCTGAAGTACTGATACATAATCTTTGAAGCCAGATGACAGTCACTGCTTTCTCACCTCAGCATCTCCCTAAACAGTTGAACGCAGCAGGGTGCTGAGTCAGTGCTCCAGGGCTGTCAGCTCATTTGAGCCTTGAGACAAGAGGTTTAGGTATCAGAACTGAAGCCCAAGCTTACTAAACATTAAATGCTACCCCAGCTGTGTTATGCAGACCGGTCTTCCTGCATATCCTTCTCTCTGTGTTTTACAAAGGTGCTTTCTGGCCTCCTAGCTAGCCCAGCTCACAGTCTTTATAAATCTGGCCATTCTCACAGCCATTCATCCTCTAGACACTCCCTTCTTTATAAATTAATAAAGTCCAGTTTAGGCCCTGGGTTGAGGTCTTTGTTCCATGAACCTTCATCTGGGCCAAAGTCAGGACCCCTTGGCCCGCCCATAATTACAAACATATCTTAGTGTCTTTATCCTCATTGTGGGTTGCATTGGAAGTGGTAGATTGGAATTAAACCCCTTGGAATTCCAATAATGTTTCCAAGGGATTACAAATATAAATTCCCAGACTGTGATGAGGATGGGAAAAGGGACCTGTTTAGATGGAGAAGGAAACCAGAATGAGAGGAAGTGAGCAGGTTAGTGGGATTCTTCCTCTTTCTACTTTTGTTCCATCTGGGGCCCTGTTCTGCTACTGGATGTTGCCATCTACATTCAGGGCAAGTCTCCTCCATCACTTTGCTGTGTCACATAATGGTCATCTCTGCAAACTCACTCACTGTGATATAGATGCAGCAGAGTAATGTCTATCTAATACCAATATACATTCGACTATCTCAAAAGTGCCCGTTGCTGGTTTCTTAGATATTCTTCAGTCCCATCCAGTTGTCAATCAAGATGAACCATCACGAGTCCACCGCTTGTCATCTTGACACCTAACCAAATCCCCTTGAATCATAATGAATCTCCAAATAAACCATTGCAAAGTCATAATTCTGCCTAAGCTGATGTGAATATCCCATGTATACCTGAAAACATGAATTTCTTTCCCAAAGTCTCAGTAGTTCTCCCTTCCTCAAAAGGCCAAGACCAGAATATCTTCTGAAATTTAGGTCAAACTCTCAGTTGTGAGCCCTTGTAACATTCAAAAGCAAGTCATATATTTTCATCATACAATGACACAAGGCAAACATTCCCATTCCAAAAGGAAGGGATTGGGCCAGAGATACAGCTCAGTGGTTCAGTGCCTGCCTGGCAAGCATAAGATCAAGGTCATGAGTTTGATTTTGGGTACAGGAAAAAAGAAAATGGTAGAGATAGCAGGATAGAAACTACTGGGACCAAAATCCAGCAGGACAGATGTTCCACATTTCTGGCATTACCAGCTCTCTGAGATTTCCATTGCAGGTTTTGCTTCACTCTCACAGCTTCATGTATTATCGTCTTAGGGGCTGTCTGAAGGAATTCTGATCCTGCCATATCTTTGCTGGCCTCTCAGTCATTCCTGTGAAATCTGTGTAGAGGTCTGTATGACCGCATAATATTTTCATTCTGTGTTTGCAAAACCAGCACCATATAGAAGACACTGAGGTCTGCTACCAGTGACAGCAATAGCTGGGCTCACTTTGACCATGACTTTAGTGGTCTTTGAATGTCACAATTGAGTACAATGACTTATATCTTGGGGAAAAAAAAACAAACAGTAGTAATATAGGTTTTCAAAACAAGCTGATAGGAATTTAACAATGGTTGTTATATGGCATATTGTCTTCAAAATAGTTGATTAGGTTACCAGATACAGGAATAAAACAAAACAATAAAATGGAATGAAACATTGAATTGTTAAACAAGATAGAAGGAAATCCCCCAGTTGCTATAATGGATATTGTTATCCTCCAAATACATACTCAGACTACCAGCTTTTAGATCTAAAAAGTCAATCAAACAATACAAGCATTAAGTTATTATCATTCTTTTACTTCAGTTGCTATCATCTCAGCCCGAGTTCCTCTGGATCAGGCAGTTGTGTATGGGGTGGGGAGTGGGGCTTGCTTTTCTTGTCTACTAGCCTGAGCTTTGGCTGGCTCACAGGAAGATGTGATTTGGCTTCTCAGTTCTCTTCCCATTCTGCACAGCCTCCATTGGCTCATGGGAAGGCCCATTGCTGTCTCTTGCACTAAAATGCAACCTCTTTAAGTGCTGGCACTGCTTCTGCTTTGTTTTACCATAACCACTGCCCTATCTAGTGATTGGTGCTTAAGTACTGTACTTGAGAAACAGCCTCTTTTTCTGAATTCTATCTAATTTAAACTATTTACTTCATGCTTCAGTCTTATTCTTGACCTTAGGAAATGTATTTGGCTGAAAAGATTTAGTTCATATTTATCTCTCAAAAACTTTTCAAGTTTGACTTTCACTTTGGAGCATAGAAATAGTTGTTTCTTTAATCTTGCAGAGCAGTACATTTTTGGATTTTTAAAATTCCCTTTCTGTTTTGTTTGGAAACTTGTCAACTCATTCCTGAGCTCATCTCTTTCTTGCATTTTTTGTCAGAGGCAGAAAATAGTCTCTAACATATGTGACTAGTGTTCTATTTTTTCCAGTTTCTTTCTTTAGAGCTACAAGTTTATTTGGTTCACGATCTGCTTCTCAATGTATTCTAGGCAATAATTTTGCCAAATATTTCGCCATTATAAAGCACAGATTGTTATTTATCCAGCTTAGAGTTTGACTGCCCTTACAGTTACAGCTGCACCTGACCATTGTTATGATATCACTGCTTATCCTTATATTATGGTAGTGCCTCAGCTGTGGTATCAACTCTGTATCTTCTGATATATTTCTATGATATGGCAGCATATCATAGATTAGATGATTAAATGATCAGATGATTAAATCATTAGAGTCACCATTTTTGAATGAGGATAAAGCCTTTCAAAATTTGATTTATATAAAACTAAATGAGTACATTTATACCATCAATATCCCCAATAATCTCATGTCATTATGTTGGATTTTAAGCCTATTAAGGCAGAGGCTTATAGTCTATTACAAGCCTGCAATAGTAGCTTCAACCAACATATTTATAAGGTATGATCAAAATATATGCTGAAAGTTCAAATTAAAAGAAATAATTTTAGTACAAGGCACTATGCTGTTAAACCTCAAAATACTTCTCCTTGCTTCAGACTTACTCCATGTTGTTGCTACTTTCTGAAGCAGTTCCTCTGTCATGAGTGTCAAAAAGATGGTGAATGTAGCTTCTGAGTGCCATCTAATAGAAAGGCAGGCCTGTAAAGATAGTACTGTCCTCATCACTCCTGGCACTGTGTGACATGGTCAAAATGACCATGGAAGGTAAATGTTTTGATCTGATACCAGACACTGAGGCAGTCGTGAATTGTAACTAAAGACATAAAAGAGGACTTTCAGAACCGCTTTAGAAAGTGACAAGAATGACAAGTTGTGTACAAAGTGAGGGGGAATATTTTGAGGGGTACTACTGGCAATGTGTAATAAATTAAAAATTTAAAAAGTCACCATATTTTTCAATTATATTGCTGAGCTCCAAGGACGTAATGAGGCATTAAACAAGCTTGCTGCTTATACCTACAATCCTAGCTACTGAGGAGTCTGAGGAAGGATGACAGAAAATGTGAGAGCGGCTTGGACAATTTAGTGAGATCCTGTCTCACAATAAAATATAGAAACAACTGGGGCTGTAACTCATTGGCAGAACTTTTGCCTAAGCTTGTACAAGGCCCTGTGTTCCAGGCCTAACACAGTCAACAAACAAACAAACAAACAAATAAAACAAATAAACAAACAAACAAATAAAAACCTTTCAGATCTGAATGTTTGACTAGCTATAATATTTTATCACCTACAAATCTGTGTGTAACTAATAACTAGAATTACAGAACTTTCTAATGTCTTGTTCTATAGGCTTTTGGATGTTTTGGCATGTTGCATGACAGCTCTGATGGATTACTGCAACATTCAAAACTGGTGACAACATGGCCCAGGGTATCATAAGGCTAGTGAGTGACTCTCTCCATATTCAGATGTATGCTCACTGTATATTCATTATTATGTCCTCAATATTATCACATGATTATATTATAGGAAATACTCAATAAATATTATATGAACTAATTATCTGGATATGTTGATTCTATTTATACTTGGGTAAACTAGCCAGTTCCTAATAGTTTGGCATCCTGACAAGATAGTTATTTTTACCCCAAGCGAAGAAACTTTGTGACCACTGGTTGTAAAGGTCAATGTTGCTTCTTTCTTATGTAAGAAGTTATTTTGATTTCTTTTGCAACCCAGAAAATTCTCTTGTATTGAACGAAGTACTCTCCGTTCAAGTGATTTACTTGTTCCTTTCTTCAAGATAGCTGGAGTATTCCTCCATCCCTCCACTGCTCTGAATGGGGCAGACCAGTGGAGAAAACAAGCAACTCAACCCACTCAATTTAGTCCAAATTAAGGGTCTATTTCACGTGTGGCTTTGGTAACATGAGTGATCCAAGCAAAGTTGTAAGCTAAAAACATGCTTCTTGATTTCACGAAGCTAGCTTCGCACCGTACATGGAAGATCGTATCTGGTGAGGCCTTAACATTTTCTACAAGGTAGACTTAGGAATTTCAGTCCGGCTAGAAGAGGTTAGCAAGCACACTAGTCTTGAATTTGTGGTTGCATAGAAAAAAAATAGTGTTTACATTTAGATCATATATTTGCAGACAAAGGTGGTAGAGGTTATGGGGGAGGGGCTAATGTTACCCCAAATCTACAAACTACCAAAAGAAGCACCCTAACACAGGTAAATTAATATAAGACAGATGCAATACGAAGTAAGTGGTAATGAGGAAGGAACAATGCCTGAGAAGGTGACTTGAGACGGTCCTCTCCTAGGCGTTACATTTCTAATTGTGCCTGGGGGAGAAGTCTGCACAGATTTCACAGACAGGAGAGGAGTGATGTGGACCACAGAATTCTGATCGATCTTGGAGGCCTTTCCAAGGAGCCCAAGGATAGTTCTCTCTTTTTGTCCAGTTAGAGAAAGTGAAAGACAGTTGTTCAAGCATGTTACAATAGCAGAAAGTAACGGTTCTGCTAGAATGTTCTGCTTTTTTAAAAAGAGCATGTATAATTTTATCTGGTCCTAACAGAGATGTAACAAGTTGCTGGGTTTTTTTTTTTTGGAAAATGTCTGTATAACACCTGAATATAGTGTGTGCTTCATAAATGTTTATCTAACCGAACTTCAAAAAAGGAACATTTTGCACGTCATTCAAAAATCACAAGTAAGGGCATTTAAATGCTTCTGTGTGATAATTCATTTCGGTGGAAAAGAAAAAGAGATCTTTGATCAGAGATAGCCAGGATAAATAGCCATTTTTAAGTTTTAAGTTGGATGAATAATGATGAAAAGTACTAGATGGAGTCTGATCATAGGGTTAAAGAAAATTAGTCCAGAGAGACCACAAATCTAACTGGCAATATAATCTCTGAATCTCTTGATGATGTAATTTTTCTGGGTTTTGTTATCCATTTATAAAATGGAGCGAAAGCCTTTCCTCTTGTTTAACATCAGTTCTTGGTAAGAATGATCTATCTCCCGTTTAAATCACGGTTCATGTTGCCTGAGTGGAAAGTAGAGCATACAGTGCGTGAGAAGGGTGATGGTATTTTGTGGAAGAATCTATATGGTCATGACAGTAACTCATCCTTTGGTTCATCTCTGTAGTCAGTTAAGAATTTCGTAGTCATGGGGGTAAAGGGGGTGGAAGTGGGGTAGAAGAACGGGAAGATTTGATCCTTTTTCTGTCATCCCCTTATAGGTCCCTCTTTGGTTTCCCTTCAGGAAGTGGAATAGAAAAAAATTAAACAAAAAACTGCACTCGTCAGTAACTCTGGGCCAACCACAACTGAAAGACAGTAAGCAGGTCAATTGAAACAGGGGCACTGATTGCTATAAAACCAACAAGTATTCTCGTTGACACACGCAGGCATAACCAGGAGGCTGTAATCAGAGAGCCCTTGCTGCACAGAGCAAGTGCCAGAGGGAAAGAGCAATGAAAAGCCTGCACAGCTCAACCATGGTGAGTAATATTAATAATCCTACCTTAAGGATAATCATACCTAAGAACTTGCAGAAGATTATGTCTAAGGAGTTAGGTTTCATGGGGTCTTTAAAGTTTTTTTTTTTGAAAAAAACAAAGGTGACTTCTAATTTTGACTCTTGCCCAATGGAGAATAAGAAGAAAATGGACAGAAAATTTGTAACAGGGTTCAAAAAGTAGTTCCTAGCCTTACAATTGCTGCCCAGCTGGTGGTGGCATGTCAGTCTCTGCTATCACAGATAGCAGGCATGGTCTCTCTGGTGGTCACTCATTGTGGAGCGAGCTGGCCAAAAACTCTTATTTCATAGCGGGAACCTGGCCAGCCCTTGAGGAGTGTGTGTACAATCGTATTTTACCTTGGGCTTCAAAGGAGTTTAATGACACTCCCAAGACTATAGCGTGCCCTGGATGAGGAAGTGCAATCACCCAGTGGGTGAAATTTTGGGCAAGTTCCTAGAGAAGAGGAATTTTCTATGTGTCTGATAGCCATCATTTTATTCTTTTAGGGTCAAGAAGAATGCTAATGTGATGGAAATGTATCCTCTTCTCCTTGGGTTTAGATTCTTACCTGACCTTAGTAATCATTTAAGCCCTGGGAAGAATTTAATATAGAGGTAGATGGAAACAAGGCTTGGGAAATCACACACCATTTTATTTGCTTATGTAATTCCTCTTTTTTCTCTTTTTAAAAGCTATACAATTTATAAGAGCTTGGATTTCATGAAAGGTTCATGACATATGGGAACAATAACACTTTGGTTCTGTGTTTGTATATTGTTTTAGGGGTTACAAAGAATGTGACAAGACACAGTATTTTGGAGCATAGGCTTTGGAGTCAGACAGACTTGGTTCCAATAACTGACATGTGGAATTTTAGATTAGTTACTTACCCTCTCTGTGGTTCATATTCCTCAAATGCATAGTAGAAAAATAATTGTTTTCTCCCTCATGGCATTTTTTTGGGAGACTAATAAATATGACTGAGAATAAACAAATCTATCATGGCACATCAGTGCATGCTTAGCTTTCATTTAAGTTGGGTGTTATCATACACAATAACAGACAAAGACAGAGAAAGCATTCAATAAGTGTTAATTATTAATACTATGGTTATTACCTCTGAGACTCTGATCAACCCACTGAAGTAGTTAAGGATTACTTTCCTACAGATGAAGAAGAGTTGAGTTCAATTAAGTCATTATTTAACATCACTGTATACTGTAAACAGAAGAACTAAGTATTAATCTAAGTTTTCTGGCTCCAGGCATAGTATGCTCCTCTTTAAATGATTCAGAACAAGATTTCTGAATTTAAAGCATTTCAATCAAAATTGTTGAGTAGTTCTGTGCTCCAAATTCATTTTTCTGGTTTCTTTGAAGAAATCCGTTGAGCTGACAATAAGGAACATGGTAGTCCAGGGGGCACTGGACTAGGATTAGAAGTTGGATGGTGCAGTTGGATAGGACATCTTCAATACGCTGTTAAGGCAAATTTTCACGGACCTAGGAGCTGGCCAGGCCCTGTAGCTCATTCCTACATGCAGAGAGCACGTGATGTTGGTGAGCAGAGGTGCATATGTTCAGGTGGTTTCTCAGCTGGGCTTTTTCAGTTACAGTGAGGTACAAATCGAGGATGGGAAGGTTTGTGTCCTGTCACAGCCTGCTAGCAGCTACTGCTTCTCCTCCCCCTGTTTCCTATTCTGCAGGATGGGAGTACTATCTAGTTACTTGCTTTATCAGTGGCATGTAAGAATCCAAACCTACAAAATGCTCTGAACTTTGATGGGAAGAAGCAGAAACAGTCTTACTGAACTGGCTCTGAACTACATGACAAGTACAGCTCCAAGGGCCACAACAAAGTGATTTGCAGATAGCATCTCATTGTCTCACGAAGGACCATGTGGTCTATTAGCACTTGGCAATTCTGAGAGCTGTCATGTTGTGGAAAATGCTTGACTCCTCTAGTGAGAAGAGCCAAGGTTCATGTTGATAGTAACAGCAATGACATTCAGTCATTGACAATAGCACTGACCACTGACACTTAGGTTAGATGTCCTTCTCCAGAATGCCCTTGGCTGGTGAGTCCAATCAAAGTACCTGTTGCCTCTTCGACATAACTCCTTCACCTAACTGGGGTAACAAGATGAGCTTTGTGTACATCACAAGGCACTTGTTAGAATGCAAATTTTAAAGAGATGTGAAAACATTTTCTAAAATATATTAAGAATGTGTAAATGAAAATAATATTGACTTGTTAGAAGCATGATAATTTTTATTAAATCATGTGATCTAAAGGCATGGTTACTTTTAAAACTTGAAAATTAGAAATGGTTTGGTGACCAGGATACACAAGAGGAAAGAGAAAATTCAAGGAAGGAATTTACCTGAGGAACCTAAGGAGGTGGTTGATAGGGTGGAAGCAACTTGAGGATAGTCTTATCTAAACTGGCTCTTTTTTTTTTTTTTTTTTTGAAACTTCTTAGCACATTTTCAAGACAGAGGCACATGAGTCTTATCTACTGTGTATCTTTGTGGGCCATGAAGTTAGTATAGTGTCAACAGTTGCCATCTGTAGGAAATGCTTATTATGAGCTGGCAGAGCGCTTTGTGTTTTATATGGATCATCTCACTTAATCTTCACATCTTTTCTTGGAGGAAATGGAATCACACCTGGGGAAATCCTGGCAGTCAGAGACAGGCCCTGAACATTTGACTTGAGGGACCACGCCCTCAGCCACCACACTGCAGAGCTGAGCACGAGTTGTTGAATGAATGTGGGGGATGAAAGTAGATGTCTGCTGATTATCTGAAGGCAAATCAGCCTCACTCTAGCTTATCTTGGTTGGTCTTGATTTCAAGTTATTTTTGGTATCAGCTACCTCTGTATAGTAAGCTGATGTTTGAGCTTTTAATTTGTACTTAGCTTTTTTTTTGGCCTCCAGCATCTGCCAAAAAACAACAACAACAACAAAAAAACAAGACCAACAACAATAAAAAACAAAAACAAACAAACAAAAAACAAAGGAGAGCTTTCTTCTCAGCAGTCTAATCACCAACCCTAGCTGGAAAGCATAAACCTGATTCCCTTCAAGCCCAGAGAATGAAAACAACACAGCTTCAACTCCTGTTATTTATACAGTGGTCTTCATCCATCCCCAATAAAGGGTCAGTAGTGATGGTTGAGTGAACAAAAATGGCTGCAGCAAAGGGAAGCTAGAAGGATTTTAGCTCTTCTTTTGGTTAGGTCTTCATGGAGCACTTTCATCTTACATTCCTGTAATACCAGATAAACTAGTCTTTCAATCTTTGTATAAAACATGTGTAAAACATTAGTGCTCCTGCTTCTTTCAGTTACCGTGGATAACTGGAGATTTTCTATAGTTGGTGTTGCATGTTTTTCATAATGCATTGAGTTTAACTATGGTGTAGTTTAACTATATTGCCCATTTAACGGTGTCCTTCTAAGTATTTATTCACTCACCTGCTCACTCTCTCATTCCAAAAGTGCTTATGGGGCACACCTTCCACGCACATTGCCCTTCAGGAAGTTACAGCATGGTCACAAATTCTACATTTCTATGCAACAAGAAAACGATGCTTCATAAAAGGTGAAAGCTTTATTATTTAACAATGGTAAATGTACTTTTAACTGAACCACCTCTGAATGGGCCTTGATGGAAGAGTAGAATCTGACAGAGGACTCTAAGAGGAAGAATGGCTGGGAGGAAGGATTCTGTGGAGATTTGTGGGACATGAAGTTGCAATTAAAAACAAAATATATCATTATTAAGCTTCTACTTTTGTTAGACAAATTTGTGAGTGGTTTACATTAAACATTTCATTTACTCTTATTGATATTATTATGAAGTGATTGCTGTAATGCAGCTGAGAAGAGAAATCAAGGGTATAACAGGAAAGCGAGGATAAGATTTTAACGCAGTCCCAGACTCCAATACTTCTCTGTCTCCCCTCTGGGGTGTCAGAGTATACAGGACTTCAGTCACTGGGCTAATGAGGTTAGTTTTCATTTGAGCTCCCTGATATCTTTAGTGTGACTGGTCCCATTCCCATGTGGGCACCCGAGGTCTAGAGTAAAGCCTGAGGCTGATTAAAGGACCGAGAATGCTAAAGCATGCACTGTGTCTTGCCAGCAAATGACAACTGTGTCTCTAAGCAACTGCAAACCTTCCCTATTTTCCAGGTCAAGTCCCTGCTGCTGTTGATGCTGGGAATTACCCTCCTGAGGGAGGCGGCAGCTCGGAAAAACCTTAGAGTAGGCAATACTGCCTTCCGAAAACCTAGCAACTGCCCTCCTATGGAGGACAACACTGTCAGGGTTGACATTCGAATCCTCAATCAGAAGCAGGGCATTCCCATCACACATGACTTCCGGAACCGTTCCAGCTCCCCATGGGATTACAAGTAAGTACATGGGAGATGGCTCTTCACATTCTTTTGGAAAATATGTTAATTTACTTTAACCATTGTCTCAGTTATTTTCTTATTGCTGAGACAAAACCTGATGCTCACAAGTTAAAGGAAGAAAGTTTTATTCGTCTCACAATTTATAGAGGTTTCAGTCCATATTGGCTGATTCTAAGGGAGAGAGGCACAGGAGAGGGGCAGCACAGAGGGGAACCAGTCCATGGCATGGCAGGGCAGGCAGAAGGCAGCAAGCAGCAAGCAATGGCCGTAGCAGCAGGAGAAGCAAAAGCAAAGGTGCGATTTTTGCCTGCATTTCTCTTTTATCACGTTCAGGCTATTGATCTTCTAGGTAGTGCCACCCACACCCAGGTGGGGCTTCCTATTAGTGACACCCAGAGCTATGCTAAACCAGTCAGTGGGCTGATTTAGTAATCACACACCCTTAATCCCAGCACCACACAGCCTAGATTCAGCTACCTCTGAAAATCCCCACCTATGACCACATGAGGCCTTGAGGGGACATCTAGACACAAGCCAAAACAGTCATAAGGTAGAAAAGTTAGAATACCGAAAAAATAAAGAAAAAATCCTCACCATTCACTCCTATCAACAGAAGTTTTACTTTCCTTAGGAGCTCAGATTTTTCTTGCTGTTCTGTGTTAGGTACACTTATGCGATTAAAGGCCCTCATATTTTGCTTCTATATTCCCTTTGACTCTTTGCCCTTTTCATGTAGGTCTAGGTTAGAATTACAAATTTTCTGTTAGCGGAGAAGCTCCTTTAAATCAGTTTATATTTTCATCTCCACACGAGGTTAAGTAGGAAACAAAAATCACTCTCAAGAGATCCACTCAGATTTGAACTTTGAAAATGGAGGTGAAGAGTGGGAGAGAAAGGCCATTTGGGGATATGGATGCCAGGTGGTCCTCTTCAGGGTAGTCTTGTGATTTTTGCCTAAAGATACAGGTCCTAGGAGAGTCAGTCAACCGTCTATACTTTCCAAGTATAAGCATGACAGCAGATTCCAGGGATAATTAAGAGTGCTTTTGTAGTTGGTCCATTTCTCCTCCCATGATAGGAGTCTGTAAGGTGACAAACTAGCTGCTTGGCTTCCATGCTTTTATGTCATCAGACAAAGCTGACTGTTGAGGGAGCAGTTGCAAAAAGCTGTGAGATTCGCAGATACCTGGGCTTCGGTTTTCCTTCCCGTGCACTAGTTCATAGATTGTACATTGGGACACCTACTGCCGCTGCTCAATCTTTAGGATGAGGACTATTATCACTGTAGAATGAATAAACGCAAACCAAAAGAATTAACATTAATTGGATGCTAATGCTGTATAGAGGGGTGCTTTATAGGCATTTGCACTACTAAATGTTCTCAACTGTGCCATGATAGAATGATGTATGAATTCCATTTTGTATTTGAAGAAACTGAATGGTAGGCAGTTAAGCAATTGCCAGAGGTAGGTCCAGTGCCTATGCAGCCCGGGTGACTCCAAGCTGCCCAGTAGGGCTCTGATCCCTGTTCCTCTTCTCTCCCCTGCCTCTTCCTTCTGCCTTGACTTGCTCCTCCTGCAGCATCACCCGGGACCCCCACCGCTTTCCCACCGAGATTGTAGAGGCCCGGTGCAGACACTCAGGCTGCATCAATGCCCAGGGGCAGGAAGACAGCTCCATGAACTCCGTTGCCATCCAGCAAGAGATCCTGGTCCTCCGGAGGGAGCCACAGGGTTGCTCTCACTCTTTCCAACTGGAGAAAGTTCTAGTGACTGTTGGCTGCACTTGTGTCACCCCCATTGTTCGCCACATGGCCTGAGAGCTGAGCTGAAGAAGAAGAAGCTGGAGCAGTGCCATTCCTTATCCAGTGCCCTGAAACAAGTCCTGTCTGATTCCTCGTTCTCTCTGCTTCATAGGACTCTTAATAAGCCCCACATGGAATTCTCAAAGCTTTGTATGAGATATAGTATTACTTTCCTCGGATGCTTCACATGTGTTCCAGTTTTCCATCCTCATGAAAATGGATGGGGAGGAGTATTAAGGAGCCCACCACCCTTTATGTGACATGATGACCACCTCATCATGATGACCACTGTGTTCTAGAGCTATTCCCTGGGATTTCTGTTGGTAAAGTGGAAACAGAAAATACAATTATAATGTCTGACTGTGTAGAAGGGGCTGTGCGGGTCGGGGTGGAATAAATGATAAGGGTGTGAACAAGGATCTGGTGAATACATCTACAGGAAGCATTTGCTAAATATAAATGATACTGGCCTGAACTAGTAGATATTTATATTTGTAAAAGAACTGTCCATATATTTATGATCTGTTAAATATATAAAAGTTAGCAGAAAAATTAACATATCCCCTAATAATATAATAAAATATTAACTGAAAAATGTTTGAGGTGCTTGTTTCCAGTCTCAGCTTGTACTCAAAGAGCTTAGAGCCCTAAATATTTTTAAGTCCTATATACTTTCATTTGTGTTTTGTATTTCTTCATTAGAGCACTGGTATTAGGGTTAGTTTATTATTAATGGTAAATGCGTGTTAGCTACATGGAGAATTAAGGAAAATGGTGCAAACAGAACTCCTGTTCCCAGGTAACACCTTAATGTTTCAGCCTTCTGGGTACTTTCTTTTACAGAGCAAACAGTGGCTACATTCCACTGGTGCTACAAAGTAAAGTAAGAAATATATATAGAAAGGACACAATAGTAGCAGCTGTCATCTCTGAGCTGTCTCAGGGCCATGTGGTCACTTTACATTTGCCTTGTTATGACTTCTGGATCTTTTGGGGGTCACTGGGGGTCACGGGTAGTCTTTCATTTCTCCACAGGCTTCTTGGGAGCACACCAAGTTGTAGATTTCAGTCTTCTCGCCTCTCTGGGAAACTCGGAGACCCTTTCCTCCTCCCTTGCTTAGACCCGACAGACTATTTTTTTCCTTTACTGCTGCCATGCTTCTGGCTCAGGGTAACTCTGCATTGATGCCAGCTCACAGGTTCTAGAAAGGAAGTGGAATGTAAATTCTTTTTCCCATCTGGGATCTGGCTTGAGAACTGGTAGACAGCAGAAACCGGATTTCCTTTTCTAATTCTCTTAATTAGTTGGTTGGGAAACAGGAGTACCTGGGAAGGCAAGGTCTTCACTTTTTCACTTTAGAATCTTTTGCTTAAGGAACAAATACTAACTTTTGTATTGAAAATGGTCAGGCTCTTGAAGTATAAAAACGTTTCTTAGCTATTACAGTTTTCTATGAGCTTCAAAAGTCCACTTAGCTGTCCAATTCTGTGCAAAGAATCTTTCTCTGTTCTTCTTACAATAATAATCCTATATCATGAGCCATGCATAGAAAAAAACTCTCAGCCTGGAGAGTCAGGAGAGCACAAAGATGAAGAAAATTGCAGGAGGAAAAATATTAAACTGCTGAGTGTATCAAGATATCATCTCATTATGCATGTACACATATAACTTCAAGGCAGGATTAAATACTATGATCGAGGTGTGAAGTGATAGGAAAACAAAAAATAATAGCTGGGAAATTTCAGGAAGAAGATGATATTTGCAATGAGATACAGAGAATTTGATCTGGAGGAGGATGAGAGAAAAGGATTCCTTGTAAAGGAGCAATATAAGCAATGCTAAGTGGGCAGTAAGTAGTCTCAAGTATTCTGATAGTGTTGATATGGGGGCACAGTGGGGAGCACATAGGAAATATTTCTTTAGAATCAATGAAGGAACACAGCTGTAGACAAAAAGCAATAGGCAAATGGGCCAATTGTGGGTAGCTTTGTGTACCCTATTACAGCGGTATGCTGCTTTTCACAGGAACACTCGTGATAATGTGCAAAAGGATGAAAAATCTGAAGTCCAGTTAATATCAGAGAGAAAAGATTTTTTAATATATATACTAGAATCACACTGTTACAGTCAGCTGGGCCTCTATGGATTACCTGGTCTGTCTTTCTTATTTGCAAATGTGGCCTGAAGGAATTGGGTGAATCGTTCGCCAACTCCAATTTCATGACTTCTTGTGCTACTTTTATAGCAGAGCCACTGTTTGTCCAATCAAGACCCATTTCAGTTGCTTCTTTCTGTGGCCCAGGGCTGGCCTTGGGAGAGGGTACAGAGGACCTCTATACCCCACATTTCCACACATTGTACACGGAACTTTCAGAGTGGGACCCTGAATATCACTTGCCTTCCAGGCTTGTGCTGAGGCTGCTGTCATTTAGGAAATAGCATGCAGGAAAGGAACTAGAAGTAAAAAGAATTAAGATATATTATAATACATGTACCAGATTCCCACAATGAACATAATTATTATGTACTGCAAATATGCATGTACTAATAAAAACTGAAAATTACATTGAAGAAAGGAAACTGCACAGCCTCTCCTGCTCACAAGATGGCACTCCACATTTACTCAATCTCAGATTGCTGATCATAAGCCGAAAGGAAGGGTATGGCTGCTTTTTGGAAGAAAGTTTTGAGACCACACTGAGCAGAATGAGCAGGATGTGTCTTCCACTGGTGGGCCTAGCTTGTTTTACCTGTAGAAGAAATGACTTAGGTAGAGGGTTCAGTTGTAAACAATGCACAGATGCATGATAACTTGACATGTCTGAAACAGTATCATTTCTTTCCCAGTCCTAATACAACATCAAAAGTTCCTTTCAAGCATAAACATATATACACTGTGAATGTTTTATCCTGATCCCTTTGACCATGAACCTTAATTTGTACTGTACATACTTGTTAAACAACTTTACCCAGAGAGACTGTTTTTAGGTATGCCACGGGTTTTAGCTGTCCCGTCAAACAGACATTATGCCTGTCTTCCAACAATACCTGACACTCCTTAAAACTGAGATGAATGGACAATAAGACCACCTTGACACTATGAAAACATTCCTGGAATGATGTTTCCAGACCCCTTATTTGCATTAGAGTCAGGTGCACAGGTGTCTGCTTTCTCCCTGTTGGCATGGTTCTCTTTTGGACTTGCCTGTGGTTCTTTTGCAGTGTATCGGTAAACTTTAACTTTTCTATTTTCCTGGACTATTGGTAAATTTACCTCTGCAGCAGTGGCCTTCGCATGTGCCTTGCACAGTAAGGAGGAGCTTTTCTTTCCAGTGAAACTTGAAATAATCATTTCTTTCTTCCTTTTTTATTTTAGTGAAGGCTTGACTGAGGAAAAGACTCAAAGACGCCTTCCAGATTTAGACTAAAGTCATCTATAAGGCACAGTGTGACAAATTTCATGTGAAACTCACAATGAGGAAAACAGGACATTGATTTGTCTTTTTTTCCCAAGTGAAAAGAGAGGTACAGGTACATTTAATAAGTAAATAGTTCATGACTTTAAATTATGGTTTTACCATTTTCTGATTATTTGAATTTAGGCAATCTAGTCCTTGTTACACTCATCTTCTTCATGGCTTACACAGGGGGATAATATCTATTTAAAGTTGTACATAAAATGATAAAAAGTGTAAATGACTTAATACTAAATGACTAATGGGTAGGTGATAGTCACCCTGCCGAGAAGCACAGAACTTGTCTTCCCATTTTGCTTGGCCCAAGGAAATTCAGAACCAATCTTAATAGTTAAGCGCCACGCTTGTGTTAATTGACATGGTCATCAAATTGCTTTATCTACTTAGTCCGTACACACATACAGTAGGTTTAAATAAAGGATCTCTATACTATTAGATACGTAGTTTATCACTTTTCCATTTGTGAAAAGTCAAGGAAATCTACAATCAAATGAAAATACAATATACTGGAACCTGTGGGGCACAATGAAAGCAGCCCTACGAGGGAAATTAATAGCAGTGAACTTCAGGAAAGCAGAATGAACACAAATATATAACTTAGTGCTGGGCCTCAAGCTTCTAGAAAAAGAAGAGCAAGTCAAGCCCAAAGCTCATAGAAGGGAGGAAATTATAAAGATCAGAGAAGAAATTAATGCAATTGATACTAAGAAAACAATACAAAGAATGAATCAAAAAGGTGGTTATTTTAAAGAATAAACAAAATTGATGAATCCTGAGCCAATCTTATCAAGAAAAGGACAAAAAAAAGATTCATGCAATGAGGAATGAAAAGAGTGAAATTATCACAGGTCCTGTGGAAATTCAGATGACCTACTTCAAAAATCTTTACTTTCATAGAGTGGGAAGCACAGAAGAAATGGACAGATTCCTAAAAATCTATGTATTACCAAAGCTGAATCAAGAAGTTAAAAAAAATTTTGAATAACCCAGTATCAGTTGATGCAATTGAAAATGTAATTAAGAATCCATCATGGCTGAATTCTACAAGAAATTTAGAGATTTAATGCAATCCTGGAGGCGAGTACTACTCTGATACCAAAACCAGACAAAAATCCAATTTAAAAAGAGAACTGTATAGGCCAGTCTCCCTAATGAACACATACGCAAAAATCCTCAGTAAAATACTAGCAAACAGAATGCAGCAAATCATCTAGAAGATTATACCCCATGATCAAGTGGGATTCATCCCAGGAATGTGGGGATGATTCAACATATGCAAATCAATAAATGTAACCCACCATATCAACAAAGCCAAAGACAAAATTCACGTGATCATCCCAATAGATACAGAAAAAGCTTTTGATAAAGTCCAACACTCACTCATGATAAAAATCCTACAGGAGGACAACTGGGATTTGGAAAAGGAGAAAGAAGGGAAAATATTATATATATGAACTATATATATACACACACACAAGACAGATAATTGTACTACTAAGCTCTGCTCATTCATCAAAAGGAACTGTTTGTGCTTTCATTGTTTGATCATTTTTTCACACCTGTGTCTTGGAATCTGAGCAAAGGGTTTGAAGATAATAGTATGCAATATATTAACCATTGTTAATCTCCTATTATTGTCTTGAAAGTGTATATCTTCCATTTTTATTTTTTTCTTTTAAAATAAAAAAAGTCAAGGAAACTACAGATTCAATACATTACGTCCCTGTGCCCCGCAGTTGTTCATAGTAGTTTACTTTGCACAATTAGTAAGAAAAACATTTTGCACTAGATAAATTTCAGGAGTGGTCCATGTTCAGCTGGTGGTACATGTAAATCTATATAATTTATAATTCTGATCTCCTGCTGCAAGGCTGAGGTAGAATGATTGCAAGTTTGAGTCCAACCAGAGCAACTGAGCAACTCAGTAAGATACTGTCTCAAAATAAATTATAGAAAAAGGGCTGGTGATGTGGTAACACAGTTCAGTGTGAAGGTCTTGGGTTCAAAGGAAGACCATTTGTACATTAAAATGTTTTCTCTAATGTGTGAAACCTAAAAAAGAGATAAGAAAGTAGAAGGGAAACTATTATTAGACAAGAAGAAGAGAATAAAGTAGGAGGAGGAAGTGTGCAATGGTAGGTGATAGATGGGGACAGATATGAGTAACATATAAACACTGAACCCCCAATCAACTGTGAAACTAAGGTGGGAGGGTAGAATAAGGGGAGATATGGGGAGGGTGCAAATGATCAAAGTACCTTATGTGTATGTACAAATTTGCAAAAGGAAATCCATTAATCCATGTAACCAAGAAAAAAGTAAAAAAAAAGATATTTTGTCTGAAAAATACTGATCTGTTCTCTTAAACTCTATATGCATTGTAGCTGTAGCAGAGACCGCAGGATAATGACTAAGTGTAAGGATAGTAGAGAACAGGGTCGGGGATTAGCTCAGTGGCTTAAGTGCCTGCTGGCAAGCACGAGGTCATGAGTTCGATCCCCGGTACCAAAAAAAAAAAAAAAGGTAGTAGAAACAGATTCTAAGGCTAAAATGTCAGTTCTGGCTTTTACGAGGCATGCCTGTTGATAGTGATCTGAGCGTGTTACCTAGATTCTCTTCCCTGCCCTTCCTCAATTATAAAATCAGCATAATTCCAGTACCCACTTCAAGGAGTTCTTGATGTGAGAATAAAGTAATTTACATACGACGATAGTACCTGACATGGTAAGTGTATGGTTTACTGTATTAGTAAAAAGAGAAAAGTTAACCATTCTTCCACCAAAATAATGTTTCACTCTTAATGTTTCACTTTGTTGTGTGCTCATTCATTTCAGAGATATATACAGTATTTTATAAGACTTTAACTGCAATATACATGCAATTTACATTTGATAATTTTTAACTTGTTATGTTTCATGTATTTCCAAGGCTTCCATAGAATTTTCATAATGACTTTTAGTTCAAGTTGATGAGCCAAAATGTATTCTTTTATTTTTGGAATTTAATTATTTCCAATTAAAAATTAAATAATACTTGTAACTATTTTAATTATTTTTACTGTGAATCATATAATACAAACAGAAGTGTCTTTCTCTCTCTCATTGCTTTGCATACTAAAATCTTACTCGCCTCCAAATCTATAGTGTACCTTGGGAAAGTTACTTAATTTCTTGAGTCTCAGCTTTTAAACATTAAAATGGGATTATAATAATATCTGCTTTACTGGATTGTGATACAGATTAAAAGATAACAAATGCAAGACACTTAGTGTAGTTCCCAGATCTAACTAGCTCTTATTCTTATTGGTTAAGAAGTGCTTGTGGATATGTGCTCCTACCTTTTAATTACTATTTTCAGGGTTTTAATATTTTAGAACTGCTTTCATTGTTTCTCACAAATTATGATTATATTTTCATTTTCATTCAATGCTAGGAATTTTAAAATTTCTTTTTAAAAAATTTTTATTTAAAGAGAAAAAAAGCATAACAGAAAAAAGGGTAGAAATAATACAGAATTTCAAAAAAAAAGTGAGAAATCACTAGTTGATAAATTACATGTTGTCCTCTTAGAAATGGTTCATGTTACAAAATTAAAGCATACAAAGTAGACATTCAAACAGTGAAGCTGCAAACAGTTCTGTTCAACGATCCAACAAAAACTTAGTAATATGGTTATCAATCCTATATAATTAAACATACATGTAGTTATATCCTTTAGAGCATTTTCTTTTCCTCCTTTTGCTTTTTAAGTCCATTATCTGTTTAGTTACATCATGTTTCCACTTGCTCAGTACCTTACTGATCTGTTTTGTTGTTGTTATTTCCTTTTTAATCACCTTATATAAATCTGTTGTTTTATTTTTGAGTTTCTCCTCATTCATGCCCCATGGATCAGCTTTGGTGGAGCTGGGAGTTTTTGGAGGTATTGTTACCTTGTTTTCTCATGTTCTATTGGTTTTTTAAAAAATTTTTTATTAACTTGGAGGTAGTAATATACAACAGAACAGGATGGAACAAAGCCAATTGAGACAGTGTAGTAAAATTGGTATAGAACTTCACAGCCGATTACCGGGATAACAGTAATAGGTACCGTTGTATATCTCATTATTTTCACAATAGTTGTTCTTTCAATCAGGTACAGCAAAATCAAAAGAAATACAGAACATTATAGAACTTATCAAAACAGAATATTGAATAGAGCAATACCATTAATTAGGACAAAGCAAAATGGTGATAAAAATATTTCCCTTCAAAGAGATAGTAGAAGGAAATTCCTCTTATTTGTTATATTACATATAGTCAACCTCCCAAGAGATACTTGGATCTCTGGCTCCCACTTGCTAATGGGAGGGGCAATGGCATGTTTGATTCTCAGCCCGCCCACCAGTAGGCTCACAGCCACTTACCAGGGCGGCAGGCTGGTTGCTCATTTTCTCAGCACCCTAAGTTCCAACATGGCGTGGATCTCAGGAAACAGTGTTGCTTCTTGCCCTGGGGTGGCTGTGGCTTGCCAGACCACAGCCACTTACCAGGGCAGCAGGCTGGTTGCTCTAAAATTTCTTCCATGATCCCTTGATCATTTAAAAGTGTGTTGCTCAATTTCTATTGGGTGCAGTTTCTAGTGCTACTGATTTCTAATTACATTCCATTGTGATATAAAATGCAAGAGATTATTTCAGTTCTTTTGTATTTATTGAGTCAAGAGTTATGGCTTAAAATATTGTTTATTTTTGAGACAGTTTCACGGGCTGCTGAGAGGACTATATATTCTGCTGTTGTTTGATTGATATACTCTATAGATAGTGATTAAATTCATTTGTTCTATGGTGAGGTTTAACTCACATTTATTTGCTGATTTTTTTGGTCTGGTTAACCTGTTTATTTTTGAGAGTAGGATATTAAAATTTCCTCTATAATTATATTACTGTCTGTCTGCCATTTTGTGTCACATAATTTCTGTTTTATGAAATTGAATGTGTCACAGCTGGACATGGTAGCTCACACCTGTAATCTCAGCACTCAGGAGAGTGAGACAGGAGGACTGCCACAAGTTTGACACCAGCCTAGACTAAAATAGTGAGTTCCAGACCAGCCTAAACTACATGGTGAGACCCTATCTCAAATATGGGTATTTACAGTCATTATCTCCTCTTTGTGAACTGTTCCATTTACTAGTATATAGTGAACATCTTTGTTTTTTCTAAACAGTTTTGAAGTCAGCTTTATCAGATATTAGCATAGACTTCAGCTACATGAAGTACATTTTCCATTCTTTCAGTCTATGTTTCTTTGTGAATGAAATGAGTATCTTGCAGCCACATATAGTCAAGTTTTGTTGTCTGATTCAATCTGCCAGTCTGTGTCTTTTGATTGGAGTGTTGAGGCCATTTACATTTAGTATTATTATTGAAAGGTATTTCATTATTATTTTATTTTTCTAGCACTTAATTCCTTTTATTTGCTTATGTTTTTGTTTACCTACTCTCCAGTAAGATTTACTTTCCCCCTTGGGCTCTTGAGACATGTTGCCTTGTCTTTGTTTTGGAGTTCCTTGAGTATTTCACTTTCAAAGTCAAGTAAATCAAAGCATTACACAAAGATGGATTTATGAGTTGTCCTGGGGTTGTGGCTGTCACAAATTTCACAGACTTCTGATTCCACTGTTTACCTCTGTGGTTTCTTTGTGTGCTATTTGTAGTTGACACACCACAGGTTAGAGGCAAGGACAAAACCTTGTTTGTAGTGGTGACAACACCAGAAGCCCTGTAACGATTTCCCCCAACCACGCGTTAATGACTTTGACAGAAACCAGCTCTGGGAGGCACAGTTCTGGAAGGGCATTGTGTGCTGAGTGCAGGGTAGGGTCTGAGTGTGACTGTCCCCCTTGGAAAGGACAACACACTCATGGGAAAGTGTTAAGAATTCTTAAACTACTAATCCATCAGGTGACAACTCCCTTGGACTGTAGGCTTCTGTTGATTCCAACTCCTGAGTTTCTTAACATCTGAGAGGAAAAAACCCCAGATTTCCCACAGACCACTTGTCAGATATCATATTACCTTCTGTGGTCACCTCAAACCCCAAGTAGGATCTATTAAGAAAGCAAGGTTTGCTTCCGCCTCGTACTTTTGACTATGCCTGTATACAAGATGACAACGTTCTGGATGTTATGTTTGCAAATACATAGAGAATAGAATTAAGAATAAAAGAAAACTATTTTGGATCTATGTTGCTTAACACTGTGAGCTCTGTCATGTAGAATGATTTGGATTTAATAGTTTCTCTTTTTTTAAAAAGTTTATTTAAAGAGAAAAAAACAAAACAAAACAAAACAGAATACAGGATAGCAACAATATAGAATTCCAAGGAAAAAAGAAAAGAACAACAACAAAAAATCCTAAGAAATTATTACTTGACAAATTACATACTGACTTCTTGGAAATAGTTGTTCAAATTACAAAGTTAAAACATGTAAAGTAGACATTCAAACAGTGAGACTGTTAATAGTTCTGCTCCATGATCTGACAAAAACAGCAATATGGTCATCCATCTTACACACTCAAATATACATGCAATTATATCAAAAGGGTAAAATTAAACACAACAAAACAGAACAAAGCGAATCACCAGAAAGCAATGTAAGAGACATAAATTTCAAAACTAGACAATCAGAGATATTCACTCTGTATCATATTGACTCTTGTTTTCTTCCAAATAGTTGTCCATATTGCCACATACAGGGAATTCACATGAAACAACCTAGTATGGAATTGATCTGAGCAGGACGAGGAGGGCATTTCAGGTCTTCAAGAGCAGACATTAGGGAAGCCAAGAATGGCTGTAATAGTATCTCTCATTCTCCTCAAAACAGCTGTCCATACCTTCATATGTATTGAACTTAAACAAGACAAAGCAAGCTAAAATCACTTTGAACAAAAAGTGATAGTTTTGCTGGATTTCACATCATGACATTATGGAATCAGCACTGGGTATTGTAGTGTCTCTTTTTCCTCACAGTAGTTGTTCATTGCAACATGTGTTATATAGTTGGTTCTCGTAAACTGTTTATAAGCTCTACACATGCATGAGTCTCTAGATGTATATCTATTCTTTCTGTATTAGAGGTAAACAGAAAACAAAGCAAGATAAAATGAAACAATTCCTAGAAAAGCATGAGGCAAAAAAGTCACATAAAACCGCAATACTACGTGATCTACAATGGTTACCATGATGTTTCAGCAGTATATAACATTAATAAAAATGAAGCACTGGAGACATTATAAGACTTCAAAAGCAAGTAATAATCAAACCAGAGTGGGTATCTTAGTGAATCTTGTCATCTTCAGTGTAGTTGCCTATACACTTAGACTTGATGCTATCAATCATAACAGATTTAAATAAAATCAGTCAATACAGGTTAGCAATCTAACAACCCAGATTCAAATAAGATCAGTCATAATGAGACAGTATAAGTTATAAAGGGCTTCAGATTAAGTTGATAGGAAATTAGGGATGATTACCATAATATGTCCTCTTATTTTTGGGATAGCTGACCATGTGCTCAAGTCTAGTGTAAGTAGACAAACTGGAACAGCACGTAATCCATTCAAGCAGAGTGGTGAGAATAATGTAAATTTTAAATCTTGTTATCCAATTAACAATATCCTCTGCCTCCCTTTTTTAGACAATTCCTCCCCTTTCACTCCCATGGGGTGCACTGCTTGTTTTGGGTCCCACTGCCTCCCTATATAGAGCATCTCAATGGACCCTACCTCCTGACCTACTCTGCCTGTGTTTCTCTCTGTTAATATTTCAAGGCCATCTATACTAGAGATTATAGCCAATCTTCTCTGCCTTATTTCTGCTATTCTGTTTGTCTGCCATTGGTTGTCTATTTTTCTCTTCCACTCCACTATCTTCCCTGTTCACTGAGGCCTCTCTGCCACTGTTCCTGAAATGCTCATATTCTTGTTCTCTCTCCCTAGAATGTCCTTCAGTATTTTTTGTAGAGTTGGACTGGTGGTCACAAATTCTCCTAGTTCCTCTTTGTCATGGAAGCATCTTGTTTCTCCATTAATTTCTAGAGAGAGTTTTGCAGGATACATCAATCTGGGCTGGAGATTGTTCTCCTTCAGCGCTTGAATTACTTCACTCCAAGCTCTTCTTGACCTGATGGTCTGTGTTGAGAAGTCTTCCGTGATTTTGATGGGTTTTCCTTTATAGGTTGATCTGTTTCTTTTCTCTGATGGCTTTTAATATTCTGTTCTTATATTGAATTTCTGGGATCTTGATTATTTTGTGTCTGGGTGTAGCTCTGTTTTGGTTGTAGGTGGCTGGAGTTCTGTATGCTTCATACCTCTGCATATCATTTCTTTTTTCTATGCTTGGGAAATTTTCCTTAATAATTTCTGTGAATAGCCATTGTAATTCCTCTGTTTTGGTTTCTGCTTCTTCATTCACATACTTTATTCTTAAGTTATAGATCCTCTTGTCATCTTCCAGTCTTTCTATCTTTACTGCCTGTTCCCTTGTTATTTTTAAGAGATCTTCCCTTTCATGATCACACATTGCAAGCCTGTGTTCAATTTTTGATAGTCTATCTTTGGTTTCTTTCAAGCAATTTTGCCAGCTTTCTATGGAGTCTTTAGTTTCCTGATAATCTCTTTGAATCTGCTTAATGAATTCTAGGTTTTTTCTGTATTCTTCATTAAATTTTTCTCTCCTTTTGTGTTCCTCCGTTCTTCTGTCTGTGTCTTCTTGAGAGGTGCCCAGCCTTTCTTTTATTAATCTACTTATCTCTTATTTATTTTGAATTAATATTTCAGTTTTGGTCCTGCTTATGAGGTCCTGAACGTATCTCTTTATGTCTGCTACCGCTGTGTTTGATGTTGCATTTTTGCTGCCCTCAATCTCTTTTGTATTTACGTCTCCTGAATCAATGTTCTCAGGGTTGGGGGCTGGGGGTTTTTTCTTATTTCTCCCTTTCGTCATGTTTTTGGTTCCTTCCATACAAGTGTACAGTGTAATTCCCAGCCCGTTTTCTTGTTGGTTAAGACTCCTCTAGAGGGTGCAGGCTAGGAGCTTTTGCCCTCTTCAGTTGGTTATCAGAGATTGAAATTCAGGCACAGGCAGTGTGTGCTGGCTCCTCCCCTATGGGCCAGTCAACCTTTGCAGGCCTTCACTGCATCAGTGTGCGTGGGTCTCAGGGAGTTAATTTGTAGCGACTCACTGGGTCCCACCCAGGGGCGCGGCCTAGTCCAAGCAGATTCCACCAATCCGCTCGAAGAGAGGAGCAACCAACTAAAGCCACTTCATTATGGAGTTAGGGCTGTCCTGCCCAACTCCAACACGTTTTCCAGTCGGTTTCCCCTTTCCCATTGTAGGGTCTTATTCCCATCACTCACTGCTTGTTGATGCCGGTCCCCGAGAACTGCTGGGCTCCCCGACCTCCAACTTCAACGCAGCTGAAGTGCAAATTCACGGTGCCTCTGGGTGGGTCGCGTGCAGGGCTGGTCCAGGCGAGCCGCACGCAGAGCTGTCCAGCTCCGTGCTCCAGCAGCTCAAGCCAGTCGCTTTGGCATGGATTGCTTTGTCAGGTCTCCGGCAGGGATTCAGGTGGCTCGAGGAGTGCATTGTATTTGCTGATCTTAACTTCTCTTATGGTAGCCCCAGGACCTCATATTTGAGCAGTTTTTGCACTTTAGTTTCTTCCTGGGTTGTGAGAGTCCATCTCTCTCTGTTTGGGTCTCTCCAGGGTCTTTTATTCTGGCATTTAAGCTTTCTCTCTCAGAGAGGGTCCCTCTCCTGCTACCTACTGGTCCGCCATCTTTTCTGACTCCCGGATTTAATAGTTTCAAAGCATTACAGTTCTTGTCATAGGGGAGTGAATTTTATCCATTGAAGTAATAATATAATTACTGCCATTTTACAACATATGAATAAGGGAACCCTGATTATTCTGCTGATTATCAGAGCCCTTTGTAATGAAAGCTAACACCTGTTCAGTAGTTACAATAGAATAGACACTCTTCAACTTTTTATATGCATTTTTCATTTAACCATTGTCATAATTCTATGAGGTGGAAAACTGTAAGTAGCCTCATTAAATAAGAAAAATGAGATATAATGTAAGTTATTTTCTTTATTTAAATTTAATTTTATTAGTACATATTTGCAGTACATAATGGTTACATTCATCATGGGAAGTTAGTACCTGCACATAACATGTTTTAATTCTTTTTACTTTTACTTCACTTCTCTCTCACTCCTCCCTCCATGTCTTTGTTCCTTTTACATTTGCAAAAAAACAAAAAAAAAAAAACCCTTTCTCTTTGTTTTCTATTATCTACCTTTAATTTTGCTTTTTAATTTATTTATACTTTGGGTTTCTCATATAAGACAGATGAGCACTGATTGAGATCATTCCCAGAGTATCGGGACCTGAACTATGGTGGTCTAGGGCTTATATGGAATAAGCAAGCAGGAAGTACAGAGGTAGGATGGCTGGTCACTTGGGAACTGGTTTATACAATGTGCATCACAGTGCCCAGCCATTTCTAAGAGACAGGAGCAAATGGAATTCAAACAGAAACTATTACCTGGGCAACTAACAAACTGAAGTACACTGGCTGGAGGAAGGGAGCATTTTCTGCTACAAAAGTATACCAACTTTGATATGTGTTCTGAATATTTAGGAACAGGGGATACCTTCCCATTTTCTGATGTTTTCTTTAATCTCTCTTTTTTAAAGAGTACTATAGGGGCTGGAGATTTAGCTCAGCGGTATAAGCGCCTACCTTGCAAACACGCAGTCCTGAGTTCAATCCCTGGTACCAATTAAAAAAAAAAAGGTGCATATTGGAATAAAGAGTACTACAGTTTTCATTTCCTTGTAGAGTTCTTTGGCTTCCTTGATTAGGTTAGTCACTAATTATTTAAATATTCTTGATGCTTTGTACACAGTATTGTTTTCCTAATTTCTTTCTCAGTGAGTTTGTTATTTGTGTGCAGGAACGCTGTTGCTTTTTGTGTATTGATTTTTTATTCTGCTGCATTGCTGAATTTGGTTATTAATCCTTAGGAGTCTTAGCAGAGGTTTTTTGAATCTTCTATATATATGATCGTATCATCTGGAAATAATAATAATTTTACTTCTTTCTCTCTTTTATGCATCCCTTTTATTTCCTTCCCTTGCCTAATCGCTCTGGCTGATGTAGAATACTATATTAAATAGGAGGTGTGATAGTGTACATCTTTGTTTTTTTCCTGATTTTAGAGGGAAAACTTTCAGGCTTTCCTCATTTAATATGATATTGGCAATAGTTTTGTCATAAATTGCTTGATCAGATTGAGATAAGTTCTTTTATAGCTATTTTACTCAGGCTTTTAAAAAATGAATGACAAAAATGCTTAATTTTATCAAAGTTTTTTCTGAATCTGTTGAGATGGTCATGTGAGTTTTGTTCTTGTTTCTGCTTATGTGGTATATTGTGTTGAACCATCTTCCTATTCCAGAATGAAGTCTACTTGATAATAACATATGACTTTTTTAAATGATTTGTTGCATTATGTTTGGCAGAATGTCATTTAGGATCTTTGCTTCGTGTTCATTCACTACACAGGTTGGCCTGTAGTTTTCTGTTTTAGTAGAGTCTTTGTCTGATTTTACAATCAGGATAATGCTAGCTTCCAGGAGCAATTTTAGATGTACATTTTCTCTTTCAATTTCATTAAAGAGTTGAGAAATATTTGCTTTATATATTCCCTCAGATTCTTATAGAATTGAGCAGTAAGTAAAACCATCAGGTCCTAGGATTTTCTTACTGGTAGATTTCTTATCTTTGCCTCAGTTTCATTGCCTATCTTTGGATTATTCAGATTTTTAAAAATATCTTCTTTCTTTAGTTTCAGCAATTAATATGTATTTAGTAATTTATTAATTTCTTCTACATTCTCCATTTAGTGGAATACAGGTTTTCAAAGTAACTATTAATAATCCTCTGGAATTTGAGAGTCTGTTGTGATTTTACCTTTATTTCTAATTGTATTGATATGGGATGTGTTCCTTTTTTGGGTAAGATTGTCTAAATGTTTGCCTGTTTTGTTTGTTCTTTCAAAGAAACATATCTTTGATTCATTTATTATTTTTAAAGTCTCAATTTCATTGATATTTGCTGCCATCTTTTTGCAGGGAGGGGTCTTAATAGTATCCTTGTTTGTACTAACTTCAGGTTTGACTGGTTCTTGCTTTTCTAGGAACCTTAGATACATCACGAGGTTATTTATTTGGGCTCACTCGGTTTTTCTGATTTGGGCATTCACAGCTATAAACTTGTTCTTGAGGGATGCTTTCGTTTTGTCCCATAGGTTCTTATATACGGTACTGACATTATTTGAATCTGGGAACTGTCTAAATTTTTCCATGTTTTCTTCTGTGACCTAATAATTACTCAAGAACTATTGTTTAATATCCATATATTTATGTAATTTCTGTGGTTTCTTTTCTTTTTTTTAACTCTCTCTCTCTCTTTTTTTGAGACAGGGCCTTGCTGTGTAACTCAGGCTGGCTTTGAACTCACTATGTAGTCCAGGCTGGCCTAAAATTCTTGGGAGTCCTCCTGCCTCAGCCTCCTGAGTGCTGGTATTATAGGCATGTGCCACCATGCCTGGCTGTAGTTTCTTTTACCATTGATATCTAGTTTCATTGTAGTTTAATATCATAGCCTGCATGAAATTATTTCAATTGTTTTGTATTCACTTAAGCATCATTTATGGCCTAATATGCAGCCTATGTTAGAGCAAGTTTTATTTGTTGTTGAGAAGAATGTGTATTTTGTTGTTGGGTGAAACTGCAGATATCAATTAAGTTCATTTGTTTCAAGGTATGGTTCAACTGTGATTTTTCTATTGATTATTTTTTGCCTAACTGATCTATTGTGGTAGTTGAGTATTGAGGTCTTCCAATGTACTTGTATTGATGATTATCTGATCTGTTATGTCTAGTAGTGTTTTTTTGTATGAAGTTGTATCTGCCTGTGTGGTATATATATATATATATATATATGAAAAAGACTATATATATATATATATATATATATATATATATATGAAAAAGACTATATATATATATATGTATTTGTTGTCTTTTCCTTTTAAATTGTCCCCTTAATCAAAATGTAGTCACTCTTCTGATCAATTTTGGCTTGAAATCCACTTTGTCTGAAAATAGGAGAAAGAAAAAAGTATAAAAAGAAAAAAAAAAGCCAAACCCTGAAAATGCCAAAGACAAAAAGAGAAATGCTCCAAAACCAGAGAAGGATCCAATTAAGGAAGAGAACTACAGGCCAATCTCCCTAATGAACACTGATGCAAAAATCCTCAGTAACATACTGGCAAACAGACTGAGCAAATCGTCAAGAAGATTGTACAGCAGTGGGTTTCATCCTAGGGAAGCAGGGATGGTTCAACATATGTAAATCCATAAATGTAATTCACCATATTAACAGGACCAAGGACAAAATTCATATAATCATTTCAATAGATGCAGAAAAAGTTTTTTACAAAGTTGAGCACCCATTCATCATAAAAACCCTATGGAAAATTGGAATACATGTTCTTTATCTCAATCTGATAAAAGCCATCTATGATAAACCAACAGTCAACATCATACTGAATGGACAAAAACTGACAGTTTTCACTCTAAAATCGGGAACAAGACAAAGATATCCACTGTCTCTACTATTATTTAACATAGTCCTGGAAATTTTAGCTGGAGCAATTAGACAAGAGAAAGAAATGAAAAGAATAAAGATAGGGAAGGAAGAAGTTAAATTATTATTTGCATGATATGATATGCTACACAGAAGACCCCAAAAACTCCACCGAAAGACTTCTAGATTTCATAGACAAATTTAGTAATGTAGCTGGTTACAAAATCAACACTCAAAAATTAAATAGCTTTCCTGTACTTGAATAACAAACTCATTGAGAGAGAAATCAGGGAAACAATACCTTTTACAATAGCATCCAAAAAAATGAAATAGCTAGGAATCAATCTAAAAAAGGAGTTTAAAAAAATCTCTACACTAAAAACTATAGTACTCTGAAAAAGGAGCTTGAAGAGGTTATTAGAAAACTGAGATACTGTGCTCTTGGGTAGGAAGACCCAATATAGTGAAAATGGCCATACTTCCAAAACCATTATATAGATTCAATGCAATCCCAATCAAAATTCCAATAGCATATCTCACAGAATTAGAGAAAGCAATCCTAAAATTCATCTGGAACTAGAAGAGATCTAGACTAGCAAAGGCAATCTTGGGCAACAAAGACAAGACAGGGGCTGGCACAATTCCTGACTTGAAATTATACTATTGTAGCAAGCAACTGGGTTAGTCAGGAATATTGTAGGCTCTCACTGCCTACAGAACTGCCTATAGAACTAGGTCCTCAATAGAGCCAGTGCTGATACCTGGTAACTGCAGGGAAGCTGACACCTCCTGCTGTGGACCAGGCCTCAAGACAAAAGACCATACAAATGCACCCATATCCTGAGGATTGACACCCTAAATAGTTCCCACCCCCCTAGCAAAACTGCTTTGTAAGAATGCCCGCTTCCTATGTGACTTGCTTTCCCATTTGTCCCTAATGTAATCAACTTTACCTGAACTGTTGATTTTACTGGATAATTATAGTTATGTCCCACCTTATGCCAATCTGCCTTGTGAGCTTCCAGTCTTCTTCCACATTGAACCCATGGTTTTACTCTATAAAAGTCTCTAAAAAGACAGAGCCCCAGGAAACCCACTCAGAACCCCTTCTATCTCTCTCCAGACAGAAGCTTTCTCTCAATAAATATATTCCACTCTTCACCTCTGTTGTTCTTAAAATTCATTCTTCGATTTTAGAGAACACGAACTCGTGGACATAGTAGGTTGGGAGTTTCATTCTCCTATATCACTATTAAGCTACTGTGATAAAAAAAAAAAAACTGTGATACTGGCAAAACAAAGCAAACAAAAAAACAGATCTGAAGATCAATGGAACAGATTAGGAGATGCAGAAACAACTCCAGACACACTAAGCCACCTTATCTTTGACAAAGGTGCCAAACACATTCAATGGAAGAAAGATAGACTCTTTAATAAATGGTGCTGGAAAAACTGACTCTACATATGCCAAAAGTTAAAACTGGACCCATATCTTTCCCCATGTACTAAGCTAAAATCAGAATAGATCAAAGATCTTAATGTTAAAACAGAAACATGAAGTCTACTGGAAGATAGAGTAGATAAAGCATTTGAAAACATTGGTGTAGGCAAACACTTTATGAACAAAACACCAATTGCACAGGAACTATCACAAAGACTCAACCACTGGGATCTCACCTTACTGAAAAGCTTTTGCAAAGCAAGAGAAACCACCAACAGAGTAAAGAGACAACACACAATGTGGGAGACAATGTTTGTCAGCTGTTCCTCAGGCAAAGGATTACTACTGAGAACATATAAAGAACTCAACAAAATCAGTCCTCTCAGATTTAAAGACCCAGTCCAAAAATGGGCATCTGAAATGAATACACCTTTTTCAGATGAAGAAATATGAATAGCAAATAAATATGTGAAAAAATATTTAATATCATTGGTCATTCAAGAGATGCAAATTAAAACAACACTGAGATTTTACCTCACCATTGAAAGAATGTCTAGCATCAATAAATCAAAGATTAACAAATATTGGAGGGGTTGTGGGGAAAAAACAACCCTTCTCCACTGTTGATGGAATGCAGACTGTGGAATCACTATGGAAATCAGTGTGGAGATTCCTCAAAAAGCTGGGATTGGAAGTCCCATTTGACCCAGCTATTCCACTTCTAAGTATCTTCCCAAAAGAATTAAAAACATCATACCACAGTGATATATTTGCACCTGTGTTCATAATAACACAATGTGTCATAGAAAGATCTTGGAAACAGCCTAAATGCCCATCGACTGAGGAATGGATCAAAAAGATGTGATAATTTTATACAATGGAGTATTACTCAGCCATAGAGAAGGATAAGCTGGACACTTTTATAGGTAAATGGATGCAACTTGAAAACATACTAGTGAAATAAATAAGACACACATGTGTAAACATCATATTGTTTCATTAGTGTGACAAGTTGAAAGGAAAAAAATATATATGTATATAAAAATAGGTAAGATAGTCATACTACTGGTTTCTCTGAAGAGAAATATCTGTGCTGGTCTTGTTTGGACAATTGAATGCAAGTGTCTTGTGCTCTGTGTTCATGATTTGGGGATGGCAATGTGCAAGGTATGTACCATTGTTGTCCCCTGATTGATGTGTTTTGAAATTTTGTTGTAGTTTTTTTTTAATTCCTCTTCTTTCTTATCTTTGAATAAAATGGATTTTTTTAAAAAGAGAAATATATGTTGAAAAATGCCTCACAGTGATCTTTTCTTTTTAAAATTTTATTTGTATATTTTAGATATGTTTAGTGCTCACATTAACCACAGGGAATTGGTACTGTGCATGCTATGCTTTGCTTCTTTTTTTCCCCAATCCCCTCCCTTGACCCCCTCTTCCTGTCTTCATTTATAAAATCTTGGTTTCCATTTTTTCCTTCTAGTTTTTTCTTCTTCTTCTTCTTTCCTCCCCTCATTCCCTTTCTCATTTGAACATGTGCTATTCATTTCCCAGTATTTTGGTTCTTATACACTTTTGGTTTCTTACACCACAGAAACCATGTGCGATGTACATGTGTAACATCTGTTTCATTAGGGGTATGCTGTCAAGGTGCATCCATTCAACTAGAAATTGCTCAACCTTGTCCTTCTTTATGGCAGGGTAGCACTCCATTGTATAGAAAAAAATCTTTATCCATTCATCAGTTGATAGGCATTTGAGTTGTTTCCAAGATTTTTTTTTTTTGTCTTTTTTGAGATAGGGGCTCACTATGCAGTTCAGGCTGGCCTTGAGCTCACTTTGTAGCCCAGGGTGGTCTTGAACTTGCCATGATCCTCCTGACTCAGCCTCCTGAGCACTGAGATTACAGACATGTACCACCACTCCTGGTTATGTTTCCAAGATTTTGGTATTATGCACAGTGCTGCTATAAACATGGGTGTACATATACTGCTGTGATATGATGCTTTTAATTTTCTCAGGAGGATACAAAAAAGGGGGATAACTGGATCAAATGGAAGCTCTAGTTTTAGCTTTTTTGAGGATCATCCACACTGATTTCCACAGTGGTTGCATCAGGTTAACTCCCAACAACAGTGGAGAGGGGTTGATTTTTCCCCACAGCCTTGTCAGCATTTGTTATTGCTTGATTTCTTGATAAAGCCATTATTTCTGAAGTGAGATGGAATCTCAGCATTGTTTTAATTTGTGTCTCTTTTTTAAAAAAATTTTTATTTTATTTTAAAAGGGAGTAAAATTAAACACAACAAAACAGAACAGAACTGGACATAAGAAAGCATAAATTTCAAAGCTAGACAACCAGAGATCTTCACTATCTGTCATATTGTCTCTTGTTTTCTTCCAAATAGTTGTCCTTATCCTTGCATATGGAGAGCTCATACTAAATACCATAGCCAATCTTTTCACAAGATGTGTAGTGCACTGGCTGCCACTTGCTAGGCAGGGAGAAGGGGGAAGGGGGGGACACGGGACAGGGGACAGGACGACCTGAGATGTCTGATTCTCAGCCCATATGCAGGCAGGATCACAGTTGCCCCCCAAAGACCGGAAGAGTTCCTTGTTCTCCTGGCACCCCGAGTCAACCACACTGTGCAGGTCCCGATGCGACAGGGTCTCTCTCCTTGGGGCTGCCGAAAGTCTGCCACACTCTCAGCGCCCCCCAGAGAGGGGAGGAGCTCCTTGTTCTCTTGGCACCCTGAGTCAACCGCATGGTGCAGGTCTCGAGGTGCCAGGGTCTCTCTCCTGCAGGCCTCCTAAAGTCCGCCATACTCACCTGCTATTTCTTTCTGATGAATTGACCATTCCATTTCCAAAGTTCTGAAATGGCCAACAGACCACAGAAAGAATTCTCTTTAGGCTCCTGTTTGAAACCAGCAGCTACAACGATCTGCTGGCCTTGCTTCAGGGCCATTAATTTGTGTCTCTTGAATGACCAGTGATGGCGCATATTTTTTCACATATTTATTTGCCATTTCTAGTTCTTCATCTGAGAAGTGTCCATTTCAGATGCCCATTTTTGGATTATATCTTTAAATTTGGACGTGCCAATTTTTTTTGAGGTTTTCTTTTTTTTTTTGTACCGGGGATTGAACTCATGACCTTGTGCTTGCCAGGCAGGCACTTAAGCCACTAAGCTAAATTCTCGGCATTTTTTTTGAGTTCTTTATATATGCAAGATAGCAGTCTTTTGTCTGAGGCATAGCTAGCAATAATTTTTCCCAATTGTGAGTTGTCTTTTCACTCTGTTGGTGGTTTCTTGTTGTGCAAAATCTTTTTAATAAGATGAAATCCCAGTTGTTGATTCTTCATAGTAGTTCCTGTGCAATCAGGGTTTTGTTCATAAAGTTCTACATATTCTATCTTCCAGCAGATTTAGTGTTTCCATCTTAATACTTAGATATTCAATCCATTTAGATTTTAGTTTAATGCATTATGAAAGATAGGAGTCTAGTTTTAATCTTCAGCATGTGGAAAGCCACTATTTATTAAAGAAACTATCTTGCTTTTAATGAAAGTGTTTGGCCCCTTGGTAAAAGTTAAGGTGACTGAGTATGTTTGGAGTTGTTTCTGCTTCTTCTAATCTGTTGCTTTAATCCTCAGGTCTGCTTTTTTTTTGCCCATACCATGCTGATTTTCTCACAGTAGCTTTGTAGTATAATTTTAAGTTAGGGATATGATGACCTGGCCCTTCTAACCCCATTTTGCTTTTGCTATTCTAGGTCTCTTCTGGTTCCAAATGAATTTGGTATTGTTTTCTCTAATTCTATATATGTGCTATTGGAATTTTGATTGGGATTGCACTAAATCTGTAAAACTACTTTGGAAGAATGGCCATTTTTACTATATTAGTTTTCCCTACCCAAGAACATGGTATTTCTTTCCATTTTTTGATGTCCTCTTCAATTTCTTTTTTCAAAATAGTGTAATTTTCAACTGAGAGGTCTTTTATTTCTTTCACATTGATTTCTGAGTATTAAACTTTTCCTTCCTGGGCCCAGGGACCCCATGTCCCTCCTTTTTCTCTTCCTCATGTTGCTACATGCCAGTGTCTGCATACCAAATCTTAGAGAGGTTCTTTCTCTGCTGCTCACTCTAGTGTCTTCCTGGAAATGTAGGTCTATGTCATTAGGGAGATTGGCCTGTAGATCTTGTTTTGGTTGGATCCTTCTCTGGGCTTTGGTATCAGGATAATGCTTGCTTCCAGTAATGAATTTGGGAGAATTGCTTCCCTTTTAATTTCATTTCATTAGTTTGAGAAGCAGCTTTCTCAAACTCTTAAGTTTGAGAGTTTTCTCTCAAATTTTCTCTAAGTTTTAAGTTTTCTCTAAATTTCTTGCAGAATTCAATAGCAAATATATTAGTGTCTGGGCTTTTATTTGTCAGTAGGTTTTTTAATAAAATCTTCAATTTCATTAGCTGACATTCATTTATTTAGAATTCTTATATCTGTTGATTCATCTTTGGTAATTCACACATATTAGGAATCTGTCCATTTTTTCTGTGTTTTCACCTTATTCAAATTCAGGTTCTTTTTTGTTTTGTCTTGCTTTGTTTTTAGACAGGGTCTTGCTCTGTAGTGCAGGCTGGCCTTGAACTTACATTTGTAGCCAAGACTGGTCTTGAACTCATGGTGATTCTCCTGCCTCAGCCTCCTGAGATCACAGGCATGCATCACCGCCTGGGTTGAACACAGGTTTCTGAAGAACACTTCTGTATTTCTGCAGGATCTGTTGTGATTTCACCCTTTTCATTCCTAATTGCTTGAATTTGAGTTTTTTCTTTCTTTTTTCTGACAAGATTTGCTAAGAGTTTGTCAATTTTATTTAATCTTTACAAGCACAAGCTCTTCTATTCATTGATTCTTTGTATTATTTTCTTAGTTTCTATTCCATTAATTTCTTCTCTGATCTTTATAATTTACTCCTTCATAAAATCTTTGAACTTGACTTGCTTTTTTTTTTCCTGAGAGGCTTGAAGTTCAACATTAAGATGTTTAGTTGAGTTCACTCTATGCTTCTGATATGGTTATTCACTGTTATAAATTTATATTGTAGGACTGCTTTCATTGCATCCCATAAATTGCAGTATGTTGCATTGACATTATTAATTATAAAAAACTGTCTAACTGTTTAATTTCATTGTGACTTATTGGCTTTTCAGGATGGTGCTATTTAATTTTCATGTATTTATGAAGGTTTTGTGGCTTCTTTTGCCATTGATTTCCAATTTCATTGCACTATGATCTGATAATATGCATGGGATAATAGCAATTCCTTTGCATTTACTTAAGTGTGTTCTATGAGTTATTATGTGGTCTATCTTGAAGAATGTCTCATGTGCAGCTGAGAAGAATGTGTATTGTGATGTTGTTGGGTGGAACACCTGTAGAGATTTACTAAGTCCATTTGTTCAAAACTTTGGTTCAGTTCTGACATTTCATTGTTTTTATGTCTAGTTGATCTCTTTGTGTCAGTGGGGTGTTAGGGTCACCCACAACAATTCTATTAGTGCTTGTTTGATTTTTTCAAGTCTGTTAATAATTGTTTTATATAGTTGCACTGGCATTTGTTACATATATATTTACAAGTGTTATTTCTTACTCTTGCATTGTTCCCTTTACAAGGATGCAGTGAACTTCTCTTCTCTATTAATCAGTCATAGCTTAAAATTCACTTTGCCTGTAAATTGAATAGCTACCCCTACTTTTTTCTAGGTTACTGCCACATGGAATATTGTTTTCCATTCTTTGGAACTTTCAGTATATGAATTTCATTTTGAATTAAATGTGTTTTTTTGTATGTAGTATATTGTTGGATCTTGCTTCTTGAACCATTCTGTCAGTCTGTTTCTTTTGATGGGTGAATTGAGACCATTAACATTGATGGTTATAACCAGCATGTATTTTTTTTATCCTTGTTATGTTATTTTCTGGTTGTTTGCTCTCCTTTTTTGCCCTCTGTTTAATTGCTTGCCTTGCCTAGTGGATTCATTCTGTTTGGGGTTCATGAAATTGTAGTTCTTGTTATCTCTTTCTAGAATGTCCTTGAGAACATTTTGAAGTGTTGGTTTAGTGGTCATGAATTTCCTCAACTGTTCTTTGTCAAGTAAGTGTCTTATTTCTCCATCAATTTTTCTTTCTTTGGTACCGGAGATTGAACTCATGACCTTGTGCTCGCCAGGCAGGCACTTACGCCACTGAGATAAATCTCCAGACCTCTCTGTCAGTTTTTAAAGATAGTTTTGCAAGGTACATCAGTCTGAGTTGTTTTCTTTTAAGGCTTGAAATACTTTACTCCTAACTCTCCTTGACTTGAGGGTTTGTGTTGAGCAGTCTGCTGTGATTTTACGGGCTTTCTTTTATAGGTGATTTGTTTCTTTTCTCTACCCATATTAATACATTGTTCTTGTATTAAATTTCTGGAACCTGAACTATTATATGCCTTGGCATAGATTTTTTTGATCACAGGTAATTGGAGTTTTTTATGTCATATTTATTTTTATGTCAAATTCTTTTTCCTTGCTTGGGAAGTTTTCTGTCATTACTTGTATGAACAGGTTATTTTAAAACTGTCATTTGGTTTATCTCCTGCTTTTCCTTGACCCTAGTCAATCCTATGTTATTTTAATTTGTATTGTCTAGCAGCTGCTGGATTGATTTCTCATAGTTCATTAGTGTTTTAAAGAAACATTTCTTTTCATGATTGCTAACCACAATCTTGTCTTCTATATTTGAAATTCCTAACATTGGCTCACTTTGCTATGTGTACTTTCAATGAAAACTTTAATCTCGTAGATATCTGTTTGACTTTGTTTCACAGATTCCATTTCTTTCCTTTGCTGGGCATTCATGGTTCACATCATTTTCCTAAGCTCCCCTATTTTTTATTTGCTGTAGAATTACTAAGTATGTCTTTAATTATGATCATTGTCTCTGTAGTTATCTGGGAAATTATTTCTGATTTGATTGTTTTTTAGATTACCATTCACCTACTTTGTTACTTCAGAGAGACTGGGTGGGTGAGTTTTTCATTCACCTCTAGGTTTGCATTTGGTGAGTTGAAAGTCTGGGGTTACATCTTGTTTAAATATCTTTTCATGTGTGGCAGACTTTTGGCAGCCTGAAGGAGAGGGAGAGAGACCCTGGCGTGTCGGGACCTATACTGTGTGGTTGACTCAGAGTGCTGGGAGAACAAGGTGCTCCTTCCCTCTCTGGGGGACAGCTGAGAGGGTGGCAGACTTTTGGTGGCTTGAAGGAGACAGACCCTGGCTCGTCGGGTCCTGCACCATGCGGGTGACTAGGGGTGCTGGGAGAACAAGGAACTCTTCCCCTGTCTGGGGGGTGACTGTGATCCTGCTGGCATGTGGGCTGAGAATCAGACATCTCATGTCATCCTGTCCTTGCCCCCTGTCCCCCTTCCCCCTTCCCCCTCCCTGCTGCTTAGCAAGTGGGAGCCAGTGAACTACACATCTTGTAAAAAGATTGGCTAAGTTATTTAGTATGAGCTCTCCATATGCAAAGATAAGGACAACCATTTGGAAGAAAACAAGAGACAATATGACAGATAGTGAAGATCTCTGGTTGTCTAGCTTTGAAATTTATGCTTTCTTATGTCCAGTTCTGTTCTGTTTTGTTGTGTTTAATTTTACTCCCTTTTAAAATAAAAAAAAATAAATAAATGTCTTCTCATTTTTTATTTTTATTTGTTAAGTTCAATGCTTGGGTTGATAAGTAAATTGTTTATTGCTAGTATTTAGAATCCTTAGGAAATAACTACTTCTCAGAGGTATCTTCCAGGTGTAGCTGACTTTTGGGTTTTGAGTCTGTTACAAGATTTTTCCTCTTCAGTTTATCGGGGATGAGAAGTTGCTGCCCATTTGCTTTAGCCCCTGATTCTTTGGCACTGGCTTGTAGTATTGTTTATGACACTTAGGCAGTTTCAATCTCGGTATATCAGGAAGAGCAACTAATTAGAACAGTAATGTCAACTTGGCTAAAGTAGTATAATCAGCAATAACAATAGCATCAGACACATCCTAGAAAATAACAAGTTGTAGTGACTATTAATTTGACACTTTTAACCATTTGAACTAGATTTGTGGTTACATAACTAAAATGTGAAGCCAATCAGAAAATTGTTCACAGTATTTGAGTTCTCAATATGACAATTTTACCCTTGGGGGAGAAAACTTAAAGGAGGTTTGGGTGAAAATTAAAGAAATAGAAGAAGTGAAAGAGATTAGAAGCAAGTTTGGAGGACAAAGGAGGGTTATAAAAAACAATGGGAAATCGGTGAAGAAGACAGGAGGGATAGTGAGAAGGAAGAAATAAAAAAATAGAACAGAATAACAACAATAAAACACTAGAAATTATGTTCATGCTCATATAAAAACAAGAACAAACAAGAAGAACAAAAAAAAAATGAAAACAAGAAAGAAAAAAATCAAAGGAAAAGAAAAAAAAAAGAAAATTAAAAAACTACTGGGGCTGGGGATTTAGCTCAGCAGCATAAGCGCCTGCCTTGCAAGCACATGGTCATGAGTTCGATCTCTGGTATCAATAAAACACACACACACACACACACACACACACACACACACACACACACAAACAGACAGAAAAACTGTCTACGTCAAAACTGTCTCTGTTGTTACAGGCAGACCACGAGGGCAGACAGAGTCCAGATCTGAGTTGATTAATCCCTGTAGGCTAGTGGTAGCTTTACAGAAGGTTAGTGGATAATCCCAGCAAGCCTGAACCTTTAGCTTCAGTGAAGTTCAGGCTTGGTTTCTGGGTGTGAGGCTGGAACCCAAATTGTTAATCCTGTAACATTCCATGCCCCTCCTGCCCACTTGAACTTGGCTATCTCACCCAGACACTGGGAGCTGCTAGATGGAACCATCCTATAGCTGTTTGGAGTCCTGAGCTCAACTGGCTCTTCTCCAAGATGGTTACCAGCCAGCACCCTGTCCTGGGGAACATCTGAACTTGAAAAACTCACCAGCCACTGCAGTCAGCTGCACCCACTGCTCTATTCTACTGGTGCATTTCTCTGTGGGGTCTCTGAGTTTTCTAGCAGTCACTATGCAAACGCAAGTTTGAGCCGCTGCTCCCAGGCAGTGAGTGTGGGTTCAGGGAGAAAGTGCTGCCTCCTACTTCCTTCTTCTTCACTGAGGTCTCTCTCTTTTCTTTCTTTATGGACTTCAATTCTTACTTCAGATCCTTCCTGGGTCCTGGGGATCCACTTCCCTCTTCTCTTCCTCATGTTGCTATGTTCCAGTGTCTGGACACCAAATCTTGGAGATGCTCTTTCTCTTCTGTTTACTGCTTTACCGTCTTCTCCCCGTTGTGTTTGAGTTACTGGTTTCTTTTCACTGTCTGCAGTTTTGGAATCCACCATATATGGAGAGGGATAGAGAGTCATTACTAACACATTTTATTTCTATACTCATGTTTTGGTGTATGAGTTTTCCTGCCATGCACGGTCAGTCTATGGTGTTCACAGTAGGCCTATATCCACTCTAGTCATTTCCAGTTTCTTTGTCTACCTGCGAGCTCCAAGTTATGGTTTTTTGCACTCAGTTTATAGACTGTTGGCTGTCATGTTCTACCAACCTACACTGATATTTTGTAGGAGACTCACCATAAATTACTTTGTGGTATTGGAATCTGTCAACCATAGAATCTTCTTTGAGGATCATTCTCTCTTTGAGTGGTAAAGGAGAGTATCTACTTTCAATATTTGCTTAGTTATATAATTATAAAATTTTAAGCTAGAGTGAAAGATCATTGAAAATGTAATTAAGAAAGCTTTTGGTTCATCTTCTTCCATAAAAACATGAAACTATAATGGCCCTCAACTTGCTTGTCTGTAGGAAATCCAGTTCTTTACCAAACCCTTTCCACAAGAGATTTTAGGACTCTCTGAGTAGCATCTTCATTTCCCTCATTTTTTTCTGAATTTGTTTACTACATTGGTCAACTATCTGATTTTGGAAACAAATCTCTGCACCACTGAGTCACCTGCACTAAAGGCCTTTTTACTTTGTTGATGGCTAAAGCCAGATTACAAAGCTTATGTAGCTTCTACATTGTTTTCGTTGGGTGCTTACTGTAGGGGAACCAACTGCCATGCAAATAACCCACCTGCGAATGCCATGCTGGGAAGGCCAGATGTGGTGCTTGAGGGTCCCAGATGAGTTCCCAGCTAGCAGTCATTATTAAGTGCCAGACACTGAAGTAATCATCTTGGATGCTTTGGCTGACCAGATTTCAATTAATGCAGCCCCTGCCAACATTTGTACGCAACTTGATGGACAAGACCAGCTACAAAACTGGTGGGTCCCAGAGCAAATTGATATGTTCAGCTTCCTGTTAAAAAATTAGCAATGTCAAACAGCACTGAAGCAATCATGGATCCCTTTTAAAGGATTGGTTCACACAGGTTGTATGCCCATGAAATCAGACTGCTCACAAGCAGCCAAGAGAAAATTGAACCCTTTTTGAAATTTTTGATCAAAACAAAGTGATTGTGGTTTCCCATGAGGAAATTTTGGCAGTAGTAATCACATCACACCCCTAATAATAATTACTTTAGGCTATAAGTCTCAGAATTATTATTCTAAATGTTCACTCAGTCTTAAAGTTGTATGTGTGATCAAACTCCTCAGAGTTTGATATGGGGAGCCTATCCAAATTATCCATATGGGCCCTAAACACAATGATTAGGGACCACAGGAGAGAGGGATAAAGGGACACCTCAATAAAGATTCGGACAGCAATGTGAAGATGAAATGAGATTCTTTTTTCTTCCAGTTAGATTTTGTTGTGAAATGAGATTCTCTGTGGCAGTCTCTGAAGATGGAGGAAGGAACCACAAGCCAAGAAATCAATGACTGCATTCTTTCCATTTATCCAGAAGCTCACAAAGGCAAAGAAATGATTCTTCGCCAAAGCTCCTGGAGGGAGGATGACCCTGCTGACATCTTGACTTTGGTCCAGTACCATGAGAGAATAAATATGTGTTGTTTTAAGCCACAGTATGTGTGAATGTTTGTTAGAAGAGACTAATAAAATTCTATGTGCATCTGAAAGTTTTCTTCTTTGAAAATCTTTCTTGTTGGAATAATTCTTCATTAACATAGGTGCTTTGCCTAAGCATTCTGTTCCTTGGCTGGAAGAGTAGCATTCTAGGAATTAGTAGGCACAATCTGTTTACAATCCCTATGCCACCATCCTTTGCTGAAAAACAGTAATTCAGATGCATTGTGTCTAGGATTTAATTCAGTTCAATTAATCTATTATGGCAATTTTCCACAAACAGTGGTCAGCAGGCAATGCAGGCTGGGAAATGCTTCTGACTCAGCTGTCTGGCAAATTCTGAAAGGGGGCAGCAGGGATACTGTTTCAATTTGACTGGTGCATGCTGTGTGGGAGACAATGAAAAGCATTCTGGGACCTGAAGTTAGCTTCTCACCATCTAGCTGATATAGGCAACTTTTTACAGTAACCCCAAGGGAAGGAAGTCAGTGTTGGGGGAGTGCTCTTTCCACAAACTTAAACCAAGATGCTTGACCTACATTGCTGGCCTTCGAAATGACTTTCATTCTACTGATAGTGGTTCAAGATTGAATGCATAAAAGTAAACATTGCATGCAAATGACATTTCTATAAGAATTACATGAAATCCTTTATATTCATCAAGCTTTGAGTTTTCCTGTGAAAGGGCAACAGGGAAAAAATTTGAGTGAGTGGTTATTTGTCTGTGGTCCTGCTGTGTTACATCATTAGGAAAATCTGTCCCTTCTACTTGTAGGGCCCCCTTCTTCATTCTCCTCTTTGTGTGGCTCTAGGGATGTCAGCTGTAGCTGGGTCTCAACCTTAGCAAAAGGACCATTTCTATATAGGATTTTTTGGGTGGTGGGAGGAAATACAGCCTCCAAAATGTTTGTGCTTTTCTGAAACACTCTTTGGAAGACCATTATTGAGGGCTTTTGCCAAAATACACACTTCTAGGAGGTTGATACATGAATGTAGAAAGATAGGTTCAATTTCCTACACCTTCAAAAACCTTACTTTGAAGAGTTCAGCACTGTCAGCCACTGGGGAACTAGAGAACAAGGAATCATTCTTTTCATTTATATCATGCCTATGATCTAAAAATGGAGATAGAAAAAAAGTTAAGAAATGTGACCCCTGGTAGTTGGGTCATCATATCTGTTAAACTGATAGATATCAATTGATTGAAATGAGTTGCCTTTCTCCCATCCCTGTGACCATTCTTGGTGGAATCTCAGGTTTCTTCTAGTAGCCTGGTTTCTTAGGGCACTGCAATCCTGGTCTTCTCTGATCGCCTCATGGAAGATGACTGTGCTCAGAGCTAACATGGACACTTTGCCTTGTGAGGAGAGTACACTGAGCATTCTTACATCTGATAGAGGTCCCTGAAGATGTGGAGTGATTGAGGCAGGCACCCACACACTGTGGTACCACGTACTCAGCACTCTGTAGGTAGTCTTGTGATTAAACAGTCTTAGTCACTACTGGAAGTGAGAAATTCTCAGAAAGAAATATTTCTCCCCCAGATAGGCTGCCTCCTCACAGCTCTGCTCCTGGTTCTACCTCTCCTCTCTTCTAATTGCCTCTCACCACGTTCTAGTATCTTCCATTTGCAGTAAAATTTTTTTTTGCTATTTGTTTTTTTTTTTGTTTGTTTGTTACCTGCTAAAACAATTTATCTTGTCTTTTGTACCAAATGTTGCCTTCCAGTAGTTGCACATACTCCTTCTCTGGGGACATATTATGGACTACTTTTAGGGCAAAAGCAGTTAAATTGGCTACGGTTTTAAATAGAAATTTCTTCTATCACGTAATTCCAGCTGTTTCTGGTAACTTTGGGATGAAGTGCTCATGGCTACAGGAAAGATGTCTTTCTTAGAGACGCATGAGTGCTTACAGCTATGAGGCATCATTACCAGTGTTTGTCGGCATACTGCAAGGTAGCTGGCTTCGCTAACTACTCAAGTCTCCTAGGATTTCCTCGGAGATATTCAACAGACATGCTCATTGAGAGAATTTTACAAAAGCCACTTGTGTTGTGGTCAGTATCGAGACTCTGGTACCACCTGGATCATCAACCAAGAAGGCAGAGGTAAGCTAACTTTTCATTGAGAGTTCGCAGCTGGACTGGCATGTGGCTACAATCCCCATTATACAGGTAAGGTTGGTTTGTGGTAAGGGGAGTGAAAGAAAGAAGAAATGAAAGACTTGAAAGACAGGAGTCAATATGTGTCATTTTGTTAAAGCTGAATTGAAGACAAGTCCTTGTGGTATATTGTCTTACAGAAGGAAGAGGGATAGTAAGAGGAGACCATTTCACTATAAATGAGGATCAGAATAGTGAAATGCTGGGAAAACCAAGAATGGTGATCTTTTTCGACATGTTTCTAGAAAGTGATCCTGGAGAGACCAGGTCCAACTACACTGCTGTCACAGAAGACAAATGGAAGTGTTCGGGAAGAAAGAGACAAGATGGCGGACTGGTAGGTAGCAGGAGAGAGACCCTCTCTGAGAGAGACAGCTCAAATGCCAGAATAAAATACCCTGGAGAAACCCAAACAGAGAGAGACAGACTCTCACAACACAGAAAGAAATGAAAGCGCAAAAACCCGCTTGAATAAGAGGTCCTGGGGCTACTATTAGTGAAGATAAGATCAGCGAGCAAGGCACCCGCTTCGAGATGCCTGAATTCTGCCTGACCTGAACAAGCGATCCGCACTGAAGCGACCGGAGCGTGGAGCTGAACAGCCCGGCATGCAGCTCGGCAGGACCGGCACTGCACACGACCCACCCAGAGGCACCGTGAATTCCCACCACAGCCGCGCTGGGGTCGGAGGTCGGGCAGTCCAGCAGTTCTCAGGGACATGGTGAGTGATGGGAATGGGACCCTCCCATGGGAAAGGGGAAACCGACTGGAAGACGTGTTGGATTTGGGCAGGACAGCCCTAACTCCATAAGGAAGTGGCTTTAGCTGGTTATTCCCCTCGCTGAGCGGATTGGTGGAATCTGCTTGAACTAGGCCACACCCCTGGCGGGGACCCAGTTACTTCCCTGAGATCAGTGCACATTGACGCAGTGAAGGCCTGCAAAGGTTGACTGGCCCAGAAGGGAGGAGCTAGCGCACACTGCCCGTGGGTGAACTCTAATCTCTGATAACCTATTGAAGAGGGCTAAAGCTCCTAGCCTGCACCCTCTAGAGGAGCCTTAAACAACAAGACAAGGGTCTGGGAATTACACTGTACACTTGTATGGAAGGAACCAAAAACATGACGAAAGGGAGAAATAAGAAAACACTCCCAGCCCCCAACCCTGAGAACATTGATCCAGGAGAGGTAAATACAAAAGAGACTGAGGGCAGCAAAAATGCAACATCAAACACAGCATTAGCGGACATAAAGAGATATATTCAGGACCTTGTAAGCGGGACCAAAACTGAAATATTAATTCAAATTAAACAAGAGATAAGCAGATTAATAAAAGAAGGGCTGGGTACCTCTCAAGAAGACACAGACAGAAGAATAGAGGAACACAAATGGAGAGAAAAATTTATTGAGGAATTCAGAAAAAACCTAGAATTTATGAAGCAGATTCAAAGGGATTATCAGGAAACTAAAGATGCAATAGAAAGCTGGCAAAACTGCTTGAAAGAAACCAAAGAGAGACTATCAAAAATTGAACACAGGCTTGCAATGTGGGGTCAAGAAAGGGAAGATCTCTTAAAAATTACAAGGGAGCAGGCAGTAAAGTTACAAAGACTGGAAGATGACAAGAGGATCTATAACTTAAGAATAAAGTATGTGAATGAAGAAG